>VWYH01004651.1:125446-162786 GCA_013399365.1 Pampusana beccarii | reverse complement strand
CTCTCCTCTCCTCTCCTCTCCTCTCCTCTCCTCTCCTCTCCTCTCCTCTCCTCTCCTCTCCTCCTCCCAACTATTTTAATTTTGACCAGCCTAAAGAGAAATCTGTTTAATCCAATATATCAGCCTGATCTGAAAATCACCCATACAATATGAAGCCAATTTGTCTTTAACTCTCTAAATAGGTACAGGCTGTGCCTCCTGCAATCTTTCCCCTTTCTACTCTCAGAAAGAACAACAGAATACAAGAAAGTTTATTAAAATAAAAATAAAAATTGAGTTCTCCATTTGAAAGTTTGATACTTATTTCTCTAGTCACCATAGATGTTCCAGCTGACACTTTTCATCCCTTGACTCATGAAATAGGCTTCATTTCTTATAAAAAGTGAGTATATAATATCCCACAAAAGAAAGTGACATTTAACCAAATTCTACATTGTTGTGCTATAAGAAATTCAGCACAACTTTCCAAAAGAGTTTAAATTAATGATTTTTTGTTGTTCGTCAATCATGAGAGTAAAGATTTTAATGACAATTTTGCAAACTTTTTTTTTCCAAACCACAATTTGATTGGCATTTAAGGTTTCTTTATTAATTATCTTGTTATGTTAATTTTTAATTAGCCAATAATAATTACTTAAGATGTTGAACAAAGATAGGATGGTTCATCATATTAATTCTCCTTGGCTGGCAAATTTGTAAATTACTTATAACAGTCCAGGAAGTATGATTTAGTTAATGGAACTAAGTCAATGATAAAGCAAGCTTTTCACTTACAAAAATATAACGAAGTATGAGAAATTATATTGAAAAATGTTAAATTGTTATTAATCCATTAGTTTGATAAGAAGTGTTCCTTTATTAAACCACAGGAGTCTAAAATTAAGAGGATTTTCACTGCTTTGACACTGAAATTTTTGTTCTGTGTTGGCTTCTGAATAAGCTTTTTCTTTTTCATGAAATTTAGTTATGGAATGGAAACAAAAATAAAACCCAAACAAGCCCACCAGCCCTTCAACAGCTTTTCAGAAGCTGTCTGGACATTGTCTTTGGGCAGCCTGTTAGAAGTGACACTGCTAGAGCAGAGGGATTGAACCAGATGACCTCTAAGGGTCCCTTACAACCTCAACCATTATGTGATTCTGTGAACCTTTCTGGCGATGTATGTACATGTATACATAAACACACAAATAATATAAAAAAAGTTACATATTTAAAAAAAACCAACAATATATGACATTAATAAACGAAAAATGAAAGAATTAAGTTGGAAAGGACGGTGAAATGGTGGAAAGTTAGGACATGTATATGTGCAAAGTTAAAATACAGATCAGAAAGAAAGAGCTATAAAGCTAACTGGCTTACTCTGAAGAACAGCATTGCACACAAATGCTTAGGAATGACAGGTTAATGCTTCAATAGAAAACAAAGATAAAATTTGTGGACAATACTCTGCCATACACTTTTAAAACTCAGAAGGCTTCTCTTGTGCTATGTGTAAAGGTTTAATCACAAATGCACAATAGACATCCTGGCCTATCGGGCTCTGTATCATGGCACTGGATCTTCAGTTTTTCTTTGGATTCCTGAATTTCTTTGGTAGTAAATTACAAAATCAGTCAGTCTATATTTCATTATTTTCTACAGATTCCCAAGAACAATGTAACAGACACTAGCAGCTGCAGTCTGCCATGATCTTCATTGAGGTTGTGTACAAACAATGGTAAGTATTCATGGAAGTATTTAACTAGTGAGAAAAAAGGAGAGGATGACTAGAAAAACTGTATAAGATTAACCTCAATCCGTCTTTAGCATATATTTGCGTGAGGAAATGGAGAACTGAAAGTGAAAGTGGAAAATATAAGACTACCACTAGTAAAAAAAACGTAATGTTTTCTAACTTACATGATCCAATAGGCAATTTATTAAAAAAAAAAAAAAAAAGAGTTTCATGAATATCCGGCTTAGAGTCCTGGATCTTTTATGCTGGCAGTTTCTCCATGGGAAGAAGTTTTATCATTTTAGAAACAATCTGTAAAGTCTATACTGGAAAGAAGTAAAACGCACTGGGGTGTTTTAACGCCATCTCTCAGTATGGCAGCAAGAAGCATAGTAGGAAAAATAATAAACAAAGCAGGTGCTTGGGTTTTTTTGTATCTTGTGTTAAAGTCATGTCTAAAGATCGTAATTTGGGGGGAAAAAAGAACTGTGGAGCCATTAGAATAACTTTGGAATCTACACTTCTGTGCAATGGATTAAACACAGAGTAATCTAGAACAGAAAAATTCTCTTATACGTGTTAATGAACCTCTCTTTTCTTTTTTTTTTCACCATCAAATGTGATCTTAATGTTTTGCACTTCTTCAGTACCTTTTGTCTTTGGATCTCAAAACACTTTATGAACATTATGAAAGTTCTCACTACTGTAACTCAGTGCTGAAAATCATCTTCCATGAGTTCTGCACATCTGTTAAATATGATCCCTTTCCATCTGGCAAAGCAGAAATATTTTTAAGGATACTATAAGTGTATAAAAAAAAATATAAGTAGTTTGAAATTATTTTTTCTTTCATGGTACCATCTGCACCTGTTCAGAGAAAGTATGTCCTCACAGTTTGCAGTTTTCCAAAAAAGATTTTTTGTAGCAGTGTGTCTAGGACTGTGTAAATTATTGTTTTAATTTTGTTTAGTGCTTGGATGATACCAGTGAACAATTTCAAATGGTTTAGATGGTGTTTTTCTGAGGAAAGCATTGTGATTAATTCAGAGCTTAAAATAAGGCATCTTTTCTTGCTTTGAGCTCATATAGACCTCAGATTCCTCCTGATTTCAGCAGTGTGATGCAATCCTATCAGAGAGAAAACAAAGATACACACACACACACAAACACAAGAACCTATATGAAAAGAAAATTATTATAGAATCTTTTACAGTCATGCATTTTCAGCATAGAACTCACCAGGCATGATATACATAAAGAGTTAATAGTTCTGGATCTGATGAGGTTTGGACCTATGTCTTCTGTATTTCAATAAAATGACATAACCAGCACTTTGTATAAAAATATCCGTAGGTTTTGGTCTTTGCCTATTTTGATGAGACTCATCTTTCTCTATTTAAACAGTCATTTGAGTAGGGACAAGGGATTTCCCACATGCACGGTACTCTGATGGCTAGTATATTAAACTGATTAAAGGTAATAAAAAGCATAGTAGTCATGCCTGTGGGAAAAAAGTACCATGATTTCCATTATACTTGTCTCGGAAAATATTTTGGCTCACGTTTAGAAAGTACAGGCCGAAGTCTGTATTCACTGAAAGTTATACAAATATGTTGAACCCAGTGGGGTGGCACAGTCTTGCTGTGAGCAGAATTAGGTCTGGTGACTACTGTGCCTTATAAAAGATAAAAATTGCTATTCATAACACAGCGCTATTTTACTTGGTTGACAATGTCTAAATTATAAGAATTAAGATTAGGATTTTTAAAAAACCAAAGACATCTAACTTTCACTGTAAAACTAATGGATGTAGGATAACCAACTCCTATATAGGTTTTCATGTAATAATGGTTTGTATGCATTTGTTGATGTCTTTTTTTGCTTCCATATTTAATTATTTTATACAGAATAAAAGAGATGTAGGCACACCTATCTGACTTCCGACTTCTTTAAATCTGCTTTTTCAGGATGATACGATTCAAAACCACAGTTAATAGGCTATCAGTAAAGGCAAAGATTGTTTTGATGGCTTACTTAAAAATGAAATGTTTCAATGTTGAAAAGTCAGTTCTGAGCACAATGTTAAACCAATAGTGTAAAAGCAATACTAGGTGTTTAAGGAGTATTTCATTAATATCATCCAAACACTCAAAACAGTACGTCACACAATGTACAACCCAAAATACTCATTATTACCCAAGTTGTAAAAATCAGTAGCGGCAGCTTTGAGTTACTTTGGCTGCAAGAAGTTAATTTACAAAGATTAATCAAGCCAATTCGCTATTTGCATTAATAATTAAAAAGTTCTGTCTTACGCTCTCTGTAATGCATTTGATTTCATTAAGTGCCCTTGTATAAATTTTAACTTAGAAACTATTGCATCTTATAATATCTCCTGATAAAATTGTCGTTTCCTTCTTTTCCCTCTACCTTTTCATTTCATATTGATTATATGTTACATTATGTCAAATTAATACTTTGCATTCAACCTCTAAAACAAACTGAGTTGGGACATTTGCATTGGTTTTCCATTAGGAAACAAACAAAGACTTGATTAAGACAATTTATACTGAGGAAATTTTGAACTAAATGCCTAGCTACAGGACTTAAATGTGAGCTCATTCAACACTATGCAATATCAGTTATATTTAAATAGATTCACAGAATCATGGAGTCACAGAATCACAGAACGGCTGAGGTTCAAAGGGACCATGGAGGATCATCTGGTCTCACATCTCTGCTCAAGAATGTTCACCTAGAAGAGACTATTGAGAACCATGTCCAAACAGCTTTTGAATATTTCCAAGGATGGAGACTCCACAACATCCCTGGACAACCTATGCCAATGCTCAGTCACCCTCACAATGAAAAAGTGTTTCCTAATATTCAAGCAGTAACTCCGGTGTTTAGGTTGGTGCCCATTGTCTCTGGCCCTGTCACTGGGCACCACTAAAAAGATCTTAACTCCATCCTCTTTGCACACTCCCTTCAGGTATTGATATGTATCAATGAGATTCCCCCTGAGCCTTCTCTTCTCTAGGCTGAATAGTCCCAGCTCTTTCAGCATCTCCTAATAGGAGAGATACTTCAGTCCCTTAAACATCCTCAGCACCTTGGATGGACTGTCTCCACCATGTCTATCTGTCTTTCTCATAGTGGGAAGCCCAGAACCACACAGAGTATGCCAGATGTGGCCTCACAAGAGCTAGTAGAGGGAAAAGATCACCTTCCTCTACCTGCTAACAATAATTTGCCTAATGCAGATAAGGGTACTATTCATCTTCTTTGCCATAAGGATACATTGAAGGCTCAGGTACAACTTGGTTTCCACCAGAACTCCCAGGTCCTTCTCTGCTTTCAGTTGCTTTCAGGCTGGGTGGCCCGCATCTTGTACTGGTTCATAGAACTGCTCTTCTCCAGGTGCAGAACTTTGCATTTCCTTGTTGAGTTTCATGAGGTTCCTGTCAGCACATTTCTCAAGCCTGTTGAGGTCCCTCTGGAAGGCATCCTGGCCCTTTTGTGTATCAGACACTCATCCCTTTTTCACGTCACGAGCAAACTTGGCTGAGGGTATATGCTGTCCTGTCATTCAGATCATTAATGAAAATGTTGAAAAGAATTCGAGTTGATATTGTCCCCTGGGGTACACAACCAGTTACTGGCTTCTAACTAGTTTTTGTATGACCAATCAACACCATATGGGCCTGGCCATTCAGCCAGTCCACTTCACTGTTTGCTTGTGCAGCCTGCACATCAACAGCTTCTCTATGAGGATATTATGGCAGACTGTTGAAAGCCTTACCAAAGCCTAGATAGGCAATATCCACTAGTCTTCCCTCATCTACTAAGCCAATTAGTTTATCATAGAAGTTTATCAAACTGGCCCAGCAGGCCTTCCCTTTAGTGACTCCATACTGAACACTCCTGATGATTTTCATGTTCCTCATGTACCTGGAAATGCTTTCACAGATTAGCTGCTCTATCACTTTCCTGGGAGTCAAGATGAGGTGAGGTGGAAAAAAAAAAGAAAAAGAAAAGAAAGGTGAAGGGAACATAAAAGGAAGGGAAAGGATCTTTTCCACTTTTAAGTAGGATGATTTAAATATGTTTATTTCTGGAGAAAGAGAGAAGCAAGTGAAGAATAAAAAAGACATTTGAAATTGTGCATCTCTAGAAAATTAAGTGAGCCACATGTTACTTGTGTGTAAATGATCATAGGAGCAAAACCCAACCTTTTCTTGAAAGAAAGGCATTTCTGGGCATGAAGCATAACAAATTTAAACACCTGCTTGTGGCATTGGTTAGGTTTTCAATTCTTCTGAAATAGTATGAAAAATTTCCAGACAACATAAATGGGGACTACATCAAGACACAGAAGAAGAGAAGAAAGAGCTCTTACATGATCAATTCCAGATATAAAGCAGTAGTACTTTCACAATTTTATCCTCCCAGAAGTCATGTTTTGGAGGATGTGTTTTGTGTGTTGTTTTATATGTTGTGTTTTGTGTAAATGTTTAAGAATGAGAGATTACCAGTGCTTTTGCACCTGCAGTGGTCCATTATGCTGAAGTACACAACAATTTTCAAAAAGGGATATTTTGATCAAATATAAGGGGGAAAAAAATCCATAGTGACTGTAGTCAAATTTTGAAATAGATTGTCCAGAAAGGTTGTGAAATTTCCACTGTTGGAGGTATTTTAAAGTCAACTGGACAAAGCACAGAGTAACCTCACGTAAATTAGTCCCTCTTTGAGCAACCTGTTTAACCAGACGACTTCCAGAAATCACTCCCAGGCTGTATTATTCCAAGATTATACGTTTAACAAGCAACTATTTCAGCATCCAAGGACTTTTTGGTTCCTAAGTTTAAACATAATCCTTTCAATTTAGTTTCACTTTTACATACTAATTTTTTTCTTAAGATGGACCAATTTTAAGGAGTGTGTATGCTTTAGAATGGCTAAGTAATTGCAGTGTGAAAATTATTACAGCGTTTTTGGTACTTCCCTTAATTATCACTTCTGGACTATATTAATAAAAAATTACTTTCATATATTATGAATGTAACTCCTCTAATTGCATTCATACATAAGTAATTACAAATTTTAACTTTTATTCATTAAACTGAAAAGGTTGAAAGAATTGTTGACATTTAAAGAAGTTTCACAAGACTATTTTAGCAGGAGTTTGGGCAAAAAATGTATATAAAAATTTACAAAAATTACTGGTATTTAATTGTTATGTTTATTTCTTGAGATAACTTCAACATAAAATATGTATAAAGCTTTCTTGTTATATTAAGAAATCTTCTCTTATAAAACTCCCTACTGCATTGCTAAAATAGTTAATGTATTCTTTTTATGGGCTGACAATTTTAATACTTTTGGTAATATTTTTTCTTACTGATTAATGAAACATAATTTTAGAAATCTTAGCCACAAAATAAGAGGCTGAAATTGAAGAGAAAAAAAATTCATAGCCAAGGTCGAAAATAAGGAAGCATAGGACCATGTTAGTTCTCCAGTCTTTTCCATACAGACAAGGAAAACAACCTCAGCTAGAGCTGTGACTCAGGAGAGATTTTAATACAGAATTAGTTTCCTTGGGCTTGGTTCAAAGGTGTAAACAAAGAAGGCAGCTGCTTGGTTCTGCCTTTTCCCTATTTCCTATAGCTGGTACATGCCATGAGACTTCTGTTTCCTAATCCAGGAGCAGGAAGGAGGACTTTATAAAATAAATAAATAGATAGATAGATAGATAGATAGATAGATAGATAGATAGATAGATAGATAGATAAAAGCATGTGGGAACTGGATTACAGAATAGAGCCTTGGGATACAAGTTTAGTGAAAAGAAGGCAAAAAGAAAGAGCAAGGCCCCCTCCTAGGGGTTGTCTTCCCCGTTTGCTCTTGCTCCCCTCATCCCATTGGCCTATTCCAGCTCTCCTTCTGGACTTCTTGAAAGGCTGACTTCAGCTTCCTAAAACATGCGCTGGCCCACTGTCCAAGTCCCTTTTCTACGACAGCTTTCCTTTTGCTAACATGCTCAGTCAATGCACTACTCTAATGGTTTCAAACCCTAGCCTGTGGAACCTGCTCTGACACTGCCATCGATCCAAACTTTTCTCCCTCCAAATATTCTAATTGTCACTTACTTCTACTATTCATAGACCTAATTCAGCAAAATATCTCTGTTTCAGTGAATGCTTTAGCATATGTATAAATTTAATAATACTGAATACTTACGAAACAACTAGCTT
The DNA here is from genome assembly GCA_013399365.1 of Pampusana beccarii. Taxonomy (NCBI): domain Eukaryota; kingdom Metazoa; phylum Chordata; class Aves; order Columbiformes; family Columbidae; genus Pampusana; species Pampusana beccarii. Next base: position 154,809 of record VWYH01004651.1, on the reverse strand, counting down.
AAACTGGAAGTTTAACTAAATACCTGCTAACCTCCTTTGCTGAACATCAGCCTAAGACTGAAGTTTTGTCAGGGAAAAACTCCACTGACACTCAGAGGGGCAAATGAAGTGAGTATTTGACTTTGATTAAAGACTGCAAAGCGGATATAATGGATGAAATTCTGCTTTCATTACAGTCAAAGATAAAATTCCTATAAAATGCAACAGAGTAAGGATTTCATCTCACATCTTTAGATTCACTGACCTAGACAGAGTATCAGGCATCTGACTGCTCTCTTCTCCTTTGTGTTGAATAATGCTTTATAAATAGAGCCTATGAAGTCAATAGCACCATTTGAAGAATGGCATCAGTCAGCATGAACAAAGGTAGTTGAAATGCAGCTATTTTAACTAATGAACATGTGTTTAACTGCCATATACAGAACTAGGGAAATTACAGCAAATAGAGGATATTTTTGCAAGTGGAATTATTCCTATTTATTTATTTATTTTTGCTGAAAGTAACTTAAAGACAAATTATCCTTTTTTAACCTTGCAAAACTGGAAATAGTATTTCATATTTTGCTCCACTTCATGAAACTATTGTCCTATAGAAACTGTTACACACTTGCATGTCTGAGAACCCATGCTCTGTTTGTAACTCATGCTCTAACAAAGGTTGTTTCGAACAGCACATAACATTTTGATGGATATGTTTTTAAATCCATCATCAGATATGAAGATTCCATTCTAAGAAATAAGGAATGCTCTGTTTATTATTAAATAAACAACTGATGCTATTCTGTACACAGACCCTAGAATTTAATATATTATATGTGAAACATATAAATATACTACTATTTCAGGAATGTTACATATACTTAGAAAATACTTACATATACAATATCTCATAAATCAAAAATAAATGTCCCATGAAGATGAAAGTACATGTTGACAACTCTATGTCTGGAGCTACTTCAGTTAGTAGGTACCATAGCCTCCATTAACACTTTGTGCAATGTTTTACCAATTTCACTATAATGGAACATTTGTGCTATATCAACAACATAGGTATGGACTCAAAATGTGAACCTGACTAGCTAAGGCATGGAGGCCAGTATCTGGCAGTGTACCCCAGAGGTCGATACCAGTCCAGTCCTGTTCAACATCTTCATTAATGATCTGAATGATAAGTCAGAGTGCTCTCAACAAGACTGCTGATGATGCAAAACTGGTAGGAGCAACTGATATGCCAGAGGGTCATGCTGCCATCAAGAGGGACCTCGGCAGACTGGAGAAGTGATATGACAGAAATCTCAAGAAGGAAATTCAATGAAGAAAGTGCCAAGTCCTGCACCTGGGGAAGAGTAGTACCACAAACCACTGTATGCTGGGGGCCACCAATTGGAAAGCAGCTTTTCAGAGAAAGATCTGGGGGTTCTGGTGGACACTAAGTTGTACATGAGCCAGCAAATTATCCCTGTGGCAAAGATGATGAATGATATCCTGGGCTGTGGTAGGAAGAGTGTTGCCAGCAGTGTTCAAAAACTGTCTGGACATGTTCCTGGGAATCTGCTATATATTGCCTTGCTTGAGTGGGGAAGCTGGGCCAGATGACCTCCTGAGCCCCCTTCCAATCTCAGCCATTCTGTGATTCCATTATGCTGTTATTCCACTTTTAGGAATATACAAAATTAGTCTTTATATATATTGTACATCACATATTAGATATTAAATATTGTATAGTATATACTATATAACATTCTATAGTATATCATGCATATTATTTTAAATACATGTTACTAAAAGTATTATAAATTATTATTAGATAAGCATTATATGTATATGCATATACAGATTAAAATTAAAAGATTCTTTTGTTTTCTTGACCAAGAAATACAATTAGATCTAGCTTTTGAACCATTCTTCATTTTTTTAGTAAAGAAGGTGAAGCAAAGAAATATTCTTTAATGTCACGATTAAACTTGTTGCAGGAATTAAAATCCAGACTAGTTCTTTGTAGTTTTTGTTCCTGTTATGGAAAATCTGTACCATATATTTGGAGAGCAGTGTAGGGTAAAGGGACCTGGGGGACAATGGGATGACCATGAGCCAGCACTGTGCCCTTGTGGCCAAGAAGGCCAATGGCATCCTGGGGTGTCTCAGAAGGAGTGTAGTTAGTAGGTCGAGAGAAGTTCTCCTCCCCCTCTGCTCTGCCCAGGTGAGACCGCATCTAGAATACTGTGTCCAGTTCCGGGCCCCTCAGCTCAAGAAGGACAGGGAAATGCTGGAGAGAGTCCAGTGCAAAGCAACAAAGATGATGAAGGGAGTGGAGCATCTCCCTTATCTCCTTTATGAGGAAAGGCTGAGGGAGCTGGGTCTCTTTAGCTTGGAGGAGACTGAGGTGTGACCTCATTAATGTTTATAAACATGTAAAGGGTGAGAGTCACAAGGATGGAGCCAGGCTCTTCTTGGTGACAAACAACGACAGGACAAGGGACAGTGGGTGCAAACTGGAACACAGGAGGTTCCACTTAAATATGAGAAGAAACGTCTCCACAGTGAGGATGACAGAACACTGGAACAGGCTGCCCAGGGAGGTTGTAGAGTTTCCTTCTCTGGAGACATTCAAAACTCGCCTGGATGCCTTCCTGTGTAACCTCATCTAGGTGTTCCTGCTCCGGCGGGAGGATTGGACTGGATGATCTTTCGAGGTCCCTTCCGATCCCTAACATTCTGTGATTCTGTGATTTTCTTCAACAAATAAATGCATATATGCCAAATTTGATTTCTTCTAAATCCACACAGCAACAAACAAACAAAAAGTAGTGATTCTAATCTGAGCATTAAAAACAGGAACAGCTTTAAAGCAAGCATAAACTAGAGTCAGAGAGGCATGAAAAAAATAGAAACAAAGAAAAAACTTTGTTATCTTCTCTAACATTTCTGGAATAGGAAGGGAATTGCAAAGAGTAGGAGGAACATTCCCTTAAAAGTAGTCCATTAAAGTCTTATAAGTGATTTTCTCTCTTGATCCACTGGTACTCAAGCAATTAATTAGTGTTGTGAAAAGTTAGCGAGATGTTTCCTTAATGAGAAAGCTGTATACCATTATGTAAAAGAGAATATTATCAGAATATGAAAATATCAAGTGATAGAAAAAAAATAAAAATAAGAGTTCTTGATAATTGTAATTTTCAGTAGAAACACCAATGAACCGTAAACATTGTACAGCAATACAAATCTGCTTTAGCTGCATGAATGCATACAGGCATAACACAGAGATGTCTGACTAGAAGCGCCAGCACTAAAATGGTTAGGATCTAACTCATCTTAATAAAACTGCCAACAGTATAGAAATCCCAGGTTTAGATTACTGTCTATCTGATTGATTGACTGATTTATAATGACTAATTGAGATATTTACTTTTATAGGGTTATTCTTAGGACTTATATTTTGGACATACACCCTATGAGATGAATCATTGTAATTTTGAAGGTATTTCCTGGAGCTACCTGTCACAAAAGCCAGTGCTGGTTGTGCTAAGTGTTTGGAAGAGCTTGTAGCACAGAAAATGAAACAGGGTTTCCTTTCCATCTTCACTACTGTTTTCTGCCTTAAACTTTACTCAATTTTGTAGCCCAGCACTTTTGCCTCCCCGTTTCTTGCACCCTGGTGAAGTTATACTTCCCATAGCCTGAATATGCTTCTGGGCAAGATACAAAGAGTTAAAGACAACACAGTTGACATTATTGTCAATAACTGATAGGTATTTGCCAGTTTGTTTGGAAATTGGCAAAGCAATGCTCTACATCTATTTCAGATGTTAGAAATGACAGTGGTATCAGCCTGAGAAGAAATACCTCTCAGAGAACATAATGACCAAGATGCTAGTTATTTGCTGCTTGTTTGTTTTTCGTAAAGAAGCTTTGAATCCACATCTTTTTTGTTCTTCCAGAAAGTTCTGTATTCTGCTTCCAAGGGTATGCCTTGAAATCTTAAAACACTGTGGTTAGAAAAATATCTCTCTGCCTGTCCTTCAAGTGATACGGTCCACAGATCTGTTAAAATGAATACTTCAGCCTGCTTGCAGACTTTGGGCAGAACTAGACCTGCCAATCATCTGTCCTAAAATACATCCTAAAGCACAGAATAATTCATATATATTATACTTTCCTAAATTACAGAGATTGTTTTAGTATATGCTGAGGAAAATGCATAGTAACTGCTTATACTCTACAGCATGGTAAATTCCACTGAAGTATGTTCATAAATCTAAATATTTCAATAACATTTTCTATCTTTATGCTGCATTAACTATTTCTATGGAGAGCATGCTGTATCTGTAGTTATTTTTACTTAGAGAGAAAGAAATGTTTAGTTAAGCACACCTGTATTATCCTGTACTTAATGATAAAATCCATGGACACATTACAGTGCAATTTTTATGACAGTGAAGTCATATCTTTATGTGGAGTCTTAATCTTTAAATATAGGCATCTAAATTACTTAGGTAACATAAATCTCTTCCCCACTTTCTCCTGAGCACTAAAGTATGTGGAAGAATTCCTTTAAAGGACAATAAACTGAATAGGTTAAGATCAGAAGATCAATATACACATACTGCTGAATTAATAGATATTTGCTAGCTCTCAAAAGGGGTCACGTAATTACTCTGCTTTAAAGAATGACTTTAAAGTTCAACTGAAGGAGAAACTAAATGTGCTTATGTAATCAATGCTAAAATACTTGTTAAGGACTACTTGTCTAAATTAAAAGTGCAATAACAGATCTCACTAAAAAAGACTCTCAAGTCTCAATTCAAATAGAAAGACAAAAGTTTCAGTCATGCTAGTGCCTATAGCAGATAAGATGCCATTCTCCATCCCTAAGACCGTCTGTCATAGTATAACTTGTGCTAATGCATCCTAATTCTCTTACCTCACTAAGACATGTGTGTATAGCACATCCAGCCTACCTAGTAGGGATGATGAGCAGCATTAATTTCCAAACTTTTCCTGTGGAATTTTTGGGGCATAGCTAGTTGGTCAAGGTCAAACTCGTAACAGAGACTAAGTTAAGAATAGAACAGTGTGAATGATCCTTACCAGCATTTCATCTTGTTTAGCTTACAGTTAAAGGTATAAATGCACAGATACAAATCTATTAGGATGCCTGTCATAGATAAATATACAAATACATTCTATAGTGATTTCATAAGGTGCAGAATGACTGCCCAAGAACATGCTTTTTAGCTTTAGAGGTTTGGAAAGTACGTATTCCCAAGATACATACATTTGTAAGGATTGCGTGTAATTTCCTTTCTTTTCTAGAAGAAAATATTGTATCACAGAGACATGAATTTTTACTTTCATACTTCTGTGTAATCACAATGATGTCTTTCTGGAGAAACTTGAGTTAATTTCTTTACTCATTTAACAAGGTTCTGCTTCAGCCAGTGGGATATGTTCTTACTGAGTTATCTTCTGGGATCACCAAAGGCAGGAATTACCTCATACGCTCATAAAGGAACAGTATAACACTTCTGTGATGCTTGGACATATAAAGATGTTAAGTTAGCAAAGCTTGAAAACAATAGCTTTTAGTGCTAGAAAGACAGTAACAGTCTGACTTTCTATTCCAGTCTTTCATACTGTCCAGCTGCCCTGGTACAGACAGATCCTGCCCTGAAGAACAAACAAATCCTTTATAGACAGTGCTGTGTCTTAATGAAATTGGGAGGTGAGATGTTGTACCTCCCCAGCCTGGTTCTAGACTCGTGTGTCTTTCACCTGTGCTGGACCTAACTGGGAAGACTATGCAGAGGAGGTTTTAACTGGAAGTCTCTCCAATCATTTGAACCTCAGAGCAGCAAACTGACGCTTTTTTAAGAAGCGCACACTAAACATGTCAGAAAGGGAACAGAAAATCGAAACCGAAAAATTCTGTAAAAGTGAAGAATATGGTCCAAAAAGAAAGGAATCTTGATAAAGAAGAAAGCTACAAAAGGCTTCCTAATGTAATAGTTGTTCTATGTTCTTTTTAGTCCGAAATCGTATGATTCTCAAGCATGAATTCTCTATATTCAAGCCCAAACTGTAATATCACTGAATCAGAAAGATCCCAGGAATTCTGAATCAGTCTTTATCCATTTACATGTATATTTAGTTGTCATCACCAACACACCCACAGGAATGAGGGTCTATCTGAGCCGGTTTTCATTAAGCATTATTCCTTGGCATACTGCCTTTCTTGGTAGACAATTCTCTGACTCTACAAGTACAGACCTCCATCTCTGCTACTCTTTGAAGATGCAACCGTGAATAGCCACAGAACAGCTACTCTCCAACTTTTCCCCTGAACAATTTTCCAACAGCTACTAACCATGATAGTTAGAAGGTCAAATATGGCATTTGTTAAGCGCTTCCCCCCCATCACCCCCGCCAAGTTCATGATTTATTTTACCAGAAAGTGCACAGTGGTCAAAAATTGCTTTAAAATAGCAGTGGCCAGATCCGGCTTACATTAGCAGGTATATACTGTAACATGCCCCATCTACTGGTGATGGTTTACAGCTATGTTCTGTTGCTACATTCACTGCACTCACTAGCTTATATGTGCTTCCAAGTCTCTCAATTTAGGTGTAGCCAAGAAGAAATAAATCACACCTGTGAAGGATTGTCTTCTCAAAACCTGATTTAGCCTGTTTCTTAATGTACTAACTTGCTTTACGTAGTCTGTATCACTCTATAATGACTGATGACAGTCTTCTCTATCTCTCTTTACTAACGAACTTTCCACACACCTGCATTCCTTAGACTCCTTGTTAATCACTCTTGGCAATACTCCTGTTCACAGGACTAGCTGATGTGACATTTTCTCCTTACCATAAACCCCATGTTCGTGTCTGGGTGCTGTAGGAATGTTATATAAGCTCCAGTCTTATCCTTCCTGCCTTATTCCTGTAGCTGGTTTTGTTCTAACAGTACACATTTCTGCACAATATCAGAACAATAGTAAGCGCATTACTAAAAAACAAAACAAAACAAAACAACAAACATTTTTAGTCATCTACATGAATTCAAAGTAGTCTCTGAAGTTTCACCTTCTTACATTTTAGGACTTAGAACCATCTAATTTTAGAACTTTGCAGAATTGGGTTTTTTTCAGTTTTTATCAGAAACCCCAACCACCTTTTTTTTTTTNCTTTTTTTTTTTTTTCCCTTAAGTAACATTTTATGCTATTATGGGAGCACTAATAGAACCATAACAATAGCATGGTGATTGTGAACTGTAATTATTGATAATTGTTACTGCTACATGTAAAGTTGTCTCTTCATGTGACGCAGCAAAATCTACAGAAACAGCTCTAATATATATATGTAGCCATTAAATAATTTTTCTTTGGATCAGTTAGAAAAAAATTTGTTTGGTTGGTTGGTTTATTGTTGTTGGTTTGTTTTTTTTGCTTTAAGGGGTAAGTAAAGTTTAAAATTTAACACTAAGTACATTCTTGCAAGATACCAGAGTTCATGTGTGTCACGGAGGCACCCAAAAGTAAATTTTAGGTGGACAACAAGTTCCACAACAGACTTTATTCTAGACAGAAAAGTGTAGCATACAAACAGACTAGAAACAGGGTTTATACTATTATTTATCACTCCAACAACATAAAATACAGGGTCAGATATCAGCTGAGGAGATTATGGGGTACAACAACATAAGAATAACGAGGATCCACAATGTGCATGCATACACTCATAAGAAACAAAACTAGAGGCCTCTCACTCCAGGGCAGTCACAAGAAATAATCACTCGCCTGGGTTAGACAAGGACTCACACTTGCCTGGGTTAGGCAAGAACTCATTCAAGGATATATCCGGTAAACAACCACTCACCACAGGAGGAGGTGAGATGCATTCAATAGGAAGCCTCCTAAAATGGCATCCCAGTCTAAGGGGAGGGGCCAGTTCACAGAACTGCTGTCCCACCTGTCCTGGTCCCCAAGCTGAGTGGAGGTGAAGTCACCCTGCCCTGGGGTAGGGGAGGATGTGACTGTCAGCACCTTGGTGCCACCCTAGGTGTGTACATTGGGACAGGTACAGTGGGGCACAAAAGATCCTACAGAGACATCAACTGCCCTGTTGAAGGATCCGGATCTCATCAGGTGATGTGCAACTGCCACAATATGCAAGAGTCTTTTTAAAAGAGGCTTGTATATGAAAATTGTCTTTAAGCTGTATCAGCAAATATGTACCCATTAAAATTAGGTAGATATTTCACCTTCTTTCCACAGTGTTTCCTGATGGTTCTGTTCAGTTCTCACAGATACTTCGTCCAGGCAAGGCTGCCCAGGTCTGAAGTCTGTAGAAATTAAAGAAGGAGCTCCAGCCCACTGCTGAAAAAAACACTGATCTGAATACTATTCCACCATCCTTCCTTCTAAGGAAGATCAGGTAACTAAAGCTGATGTAAAAGCTGGCTAATATCCTTTGTTCGGGAATATTATCATTTGCAGAAGAAGGGAGGGCAAGGAAAGAAGAACTCTTAGAAGCTTTTCCCTTCACACTCACATTTTTCTTTCCCTTTTATTTCTTTGTCTTGATCCTCATCCTTTTGCTCCTTTAAAGCCAGAGAAATACTTTGCCTTTCTCCCTCCTCTGTTGCCACCTAGAGGAAAGCAGAGCAAAGAGTTTATGTCAGGATATACATGAGGATAAACCAGGACAGCGTCCAGAAGGGCTTGAACTGACAGAAGCTGGGTGGGCAAACTCATGTAGGGGTGTGGGAAGATAAGTCCTGGTGCACACACAGATAGCAAACAGACCCTACAGCAGAGGCTTTGCCTGCATAAATTCTCCTAAAAGTCCCTTAGGAACAGGCAGGAAGATCCCAGATATTAATTCCTCACCTATTCATTAATAATAGTATCATTCTTGAGAAAAGTCTAATCTATACACTTACAAAACAAAGGATTTACATACATACATATTAAGTTCTAATCTCAGATATAGACTTATATGCTGGTATATCTGAGGAGTAACAAAGAAGCTGTACAACAAAGGCTTCTGCTGCTAGCCGCATGTATTACAGGTTAATCCTGATAAGTAAAGCGGTTTTCATTTATAATGAAAAAAGCTCCAGATAATCCATAAGCAACTCAGGAATCATATCAGAAATAAATGAACTTATCTAATTTTTATAGCAACTGGAAAAGAAATATTGTCAATTAATCACTTTCCTGCCACAACGAAGTTTAAAATAACTTAAAAATTTTAAATATCGACTAAAGAAAACATTCAGCTTCTGTCCAGATTTTAAAGACAGAAAAATCAATGAATGCAGATACCAACCAGAGTTGGTAGGATGCTTTTACAACACAGAAAATGCTAGCAACAAAAAAATAAAGGAATGTTGAACAACTGAGGATATGCTGTATTCCACTCAATAGATATGAGAAATATCTCGTGCTATCAGTGGCTGAAACAGAATCATGTACTTATACATGAATTCAGAAAACTAGTGGGTTACAATTACTGATTTGAATATTGAAAAATAAGCTTCTCCATTATTTCAGATTTCATCATTTTCCAGTCTTGCAGTAGTAAAGAAAGTCTCAGTGTAGCTGTTATTATTGTTATTGCTGATGTTATTTTAATTATAATGATTTACTGGAATCAGATTTTAACCTGTAAGCTTTCAACTTCAAATATTCTCTATCTTCCACAAATATTAAAAAGAAAAAAACAACTTTTCTACTTTGAAGTTCAACTCATACCCATCACTTACTCTTTTATTGAAAACAAAGTAAAAATTAGACATAAACCTAAGTAAATTTAACAGCCTTTTAAAAGTTTGGATATGCCTTTCAGATTAAAAGAGAACACTCATTCATATAGAAACAACATTTCTCTTTTTTCAGAGGAAACAAAATTGAAAATTTACCATTTACAGATAAAAAATATCCTAAAGAACAATATGTAAGGGAAAAGCAAGAAATGTTTCCTTTCGACATCCAGTCTTCTGTTTTCTTGATGTATTTCTGCATTCCGGGATACAAAACTTCCTGAATTCAATAGGAAACCTTCACCGCCTTTGAAACTGGCCACAAATGTAGAATTTGGATTCCTAACCAAGGTTTTCGAAGCTTCTGTGCAGGGAATTAAGAACCTATTTAAAAAAAAAAAACAAACCTTTACAAAGTAATCTATATTTAATAACAGTGTGTTCTGGTTTTTAGGGGTGTCAAACACTTTAAAATCACATGTCTGACAGGAGTGGTAATGGGCTGAATGCCATCAGATTTGCAGTTTATGGTAGAAGAACGAGTTTGACTTCTTTTTTTAAACAAATTGATATTTAACCTTTACAGCTATTCAAGGCCTATTGCTGACAGTTGCACTTGTTCCACGTTACCTGAATTTTAAGCAAGTCAGTAATCCTTCAAGTTTTATTGCTGCTATTTACTAGAGTGCAAACACTGACCTCCACATGACAGTGGCAGAAAGACACCTCTTTGAGCCATTGATGCTAGATTGCATGCACTAAGCTCAGCTTCTTAGAAGTACTTTGGCAGTGCAATATCTAACATTTTCTGTGCTTTTTCTTCAGTGGAGTTATCACTCAGATCAAAAGCTCAGACTCCTTATGACATTCAGGTGTTTAATAGCAAGATTTGTAAAAGACTGATAAACTATGTATATTTTCAAGGAAGGACTAAAAACAAAACAAAACAAAACAAACAAACAAACAAAAAGATATTGTTTATACAACTACCAAGTTGACTGGTGCCTAAACTTGCAGCAGTGTTGACTTTGTTCCAGTACCTCAGACAAATCTAAGCAAGCTAAAATGTTTGCACAGAATGATGTAATACAGGCAGAGTCATGGAATCGTTTAGGTTGGAAAAGGCCTTTAAGATCATCAAGTCCAACACTTAACCTAGCACTGCCAAGTCTACCACTAAAGCACGCCCCTAAGCACCACATCTACATGTCCTTTAAATACCCCCAGGGATGACACAACCACTCAACCAATACTTTAAATACCTCCAGGGATAGCGACCCCCACCTCACTAAAACCTCCTTTTAGGTAGTTGTAGAGAGCGATAAGGTCTCCCCTCTGTCTCCACACTAAACAACCCCAGTTCCCTCAGCTGTTCCTCACAGGACTTATTCTCTAGACCCTTCACCAGCTTCATTGCTCTTCTTTGGATGCGGTCCAATACCTCAATGTCTTTCTTGTGGTGAGGGGCCCAAAACTGAATGCAGTGTTTGAGGTGGGGCCTCACCAGTGCCAAGTACAGGCGGACAATCATTTCCCTAGTGATGTTTCAGTGCACGATGGAAATCACTTCGACTGCTTTCAAGACAACCTGACTGTAAAGCAATAGATGAACCATACGGTAAAAATACCTTTTTAGCACCACAGCCATTTAAATTGACTGGCCCGTTAATAAAACATCTCTACACTGGAGGTGGCTACCAGTTCTTAAGGAAGGATAGGTGGCTGCTGAAGTGCATGCATTTTGGGCTTTTGTCCATTGCTTTCAGTTCTGTATTCAAAGGGCAGTAGCATTTTGAACGCCAATGTAGATTGATGTCATCGCTAACAGGATAAGCATTTGGAGTGGCACTCAACGAATGATTGACATTGGGTATACAGCAAGTTCTTATTCTGTCAGAATTTGGCATGTTTCTAGGTGTCAAAGTTAATCCACTGCCAGCTATTTGACAAGATTGTACTTAGTGCCTGATGCCAGTCTCCAAAATGTTCACGATTAAGGCTGCATACAAATGCTGCTTATTCAATTGAATAAATAACAGTTCCACTCACACAAGAAAAGGTGAACTGTCCATACAAACATATTATTTCCACACAAATCAGTAAATTGTAGCATGGGATACTAAGGTATTTGTGCTGAGTGTGTGAATTAGCAACCAACTTTGCAGGGTTGACAATGGTGAGAAATATTCTACCTATATGAGGTGTAATGTCAGCAGGAGAGCTCTGGGAACATAATAAGCAACAGTAACTACCCTGGCTGTATGAAAGGAAAAGCATGTTGAGTTTTCAACATTTTGGCCAGCCCATAGACGGGTAGGACCCTAAAAGATCTCTCCGGGCTTTATTATGTTTCTAGTAGTCCAACAGCTGAAAGCTGTTCTTCCAAGTAGCTCTTGAGTGCACAAAATGTAAGTCTTCTAAAGAGATGTACACAGGAGAGAGGTAGAGGTGACATCCTGCCTTCCCTTGCAGCGTTCAGGCTGCCTCGATCTATGCATTATCCTGTACAAAAATCTCTTTCATACTTCCACAGTATGCCTACTGCTGGCGTGACTAAAGTCAGTGTAAGCACAGCAGGGCTGTGAGTAAAAAAAAGCATGAAACACTATCATTCCTTTGTTCTCCTTCATTCTTCAGTCTTATAACCTGTTTCCTGTATAAGCACACACCGTTTTTTTATGGTAACAGGTAGACATTTTTGTTATTGATTTACAAGATAGGCAAACATAGAAGGCAAACTACAACACACACAAAATCAGCCAAAAAATTGGAGCATAAAAGGACAAGAAAGGAAAAGCTGGAGCATGTAAAATTGAAGAGCAGAAAACGAATAGGATGAGAGGATGAGAGGAAAGACAATGATGATACGGATGGAAACTTCTGACAGTACATATGGAACCTTCTAACTGGGCATTTTGTACCCTGGGAGCAGATGTGTTAAAAATCTCAGACTTTCACCTTCTCCTATCATATGCTTTTCACGTTTCTTCACATTTATCATCTCTCATGTAAGTTGTAAGATCCTTGGGACAGAGATTTCTTTTCAGCTGTGGAACCCAAGCTACTGGCTGAGCCTAGCATTTTTTGTACATTGTAAGAGTAGTTCAGGTATTCTCAATGTATGTCACCTGGAGAAATTTATTTTTCTTGGAAAAAAAATGTAGATTTCTTGAAAATTCTTTTCGAATTACCTGCAGGAAAAGAGATACAGACTAATTTACTTTGGGTCTATAACCTAATTTAAAATATTTCCTTATTGGAACTGATCTCTATGGGCTACTACAAGTTCTGGTTTAGCTCACGGGACTAATCCTCATGGTTTCCAATGATATCCATTTTTCTTCCTTAACTTACATCCATTTTCCTCCTAATTTTATCCTTGATCTAACTTATTTTCTTCTCTAACTTGTGTCATGCTTTCTAGCAACCATGTAAGAATGGAATTAATACCAGTTTCAAAATGTGAAATGGAGATAACAATAAGAAATGCAGAACTGAAAAAAAAATATAGTTATTTTACCTTAGAAGTGTCTAAAAATGATTTCATTAAACTGATTTTTAGATTTTATTATGTATATTTGTCTAAGGTTTCCAGCTGTCTGCCAGCCATATCTGCTTGGGTGGTACCACACAGTACCTCAGAACAGGCAGCTTGTAGACCCAGAGGTACCAAATATGTCCACAGTCAATTAGCAACAGTTTGTTCAGTAGGTGCAGTACTTAATAAGATAGAAGTAACTCTTCTTTAGAAAGGCCTTTTCACACACAGTCAATCTCCCTCTTTGAACAGGTCTGGAAAGTCAGACCTATCCTGTCTACTCTGTAGAGGTGATATTGGTGTATACACTAAAACTCACATAACCTGAAAATACTGGATACACCAAGCCTATGCAGTTTAACATGCATTCCAACACACCGTGTTATCTTTCTCTTCAGTAGATCTCAGACAATTGAAAGCCACTGTCACCACCCTGTAAAGCAATAACTATTTTACACAATAAGAAGTTCCGAAGTGTTTCCCACATGAAAGAACTGAATTACTCTGTAAATTAACAAATATAAAATTTGGTTCAAATCATACAACTTCTTTATACATGGGTTGCTATCCCACACAAAGCAGTCAGTTTACCTCAGTCTGTGGCAAATGAACATAACATGACTCTCTGTCTTCTTACTTTCTCATAAAGTGATGCAGTCTCATTTGTCACAGGTCATTGGTTGTAGTACTTCCTAATCTTAGCATCAGAAGTGAGGTAAAATGATAAGAGTAAAGATGTAGGTATGTTTACTGATGATGTCTAGCTGATCCCCTCTGGCTGCTCCCAGCTGAGTGTGAGGGTGGTTGCACAACGTCCCCCAGGCTCAGACTCCCCATGGGCTCTTGTTTCTTAGACAGCAACTAAGAAACTATATTGCCACAGAGGCACTGGCAGAGATCAAGCTCAGGCAGTGGAGGCACCAGGCACTTGACCCCAAGGCTAGTGCTGAAACCAGCTCAGCCCAGCTCTAGCCAAGGTGAGCTCAGGCCAAACCTGAGACCTGTTCTCTGAGCACAGGGAAGAGTCTTTCATTAGTTTCTAGGGGCAGCCTAATCTTGTGGGTTTCATAACACTGATGGATTTGTCCTTTCCCTAATAGGCGTGACTGTGGCAGGTCAGTGAGGGGCTGTGCACTTATTGCCAATGTGTATGTGCATACTCATGCACATATACATAATATACAAGACATACATGGGTTGGACATGCAGATCAACATAGACAGAGGAGTGCCTTTACCAGCACACATATAATCACCCAAAGTACTGACATATATACAAATAAAGCTTTATAGCTACTAAAAAGTCTTCCACCTCCATTCAGTAAAATTCCTAACCCTCTTTAGGTAATAATTCCCTTTATTTTGCAAGGTATTCAAGAGACAGAGTTCCTTTTGGCTGGCCCATCTTGGTGCAAAACTTCAGAAGTAGTCAATTGAGTATGCTTCATTTTCACTGATAACCAGGGTTTGGCCAGCTATTGTCCTACCTCTGACTCTTGGTGCTCATTATGTTTGCTGTGATTACCTTTTAATTAGGTAATCTAACACTAGCAATGACAAAATCATATCTACTGAACTACTCCAGAGGCAAGAGTCACAAACTGAAATACAGGATATTTCATTTAGACATGAGAAGAAAAAGAAAAAAAAACAGTGTGAGGGTGTTCCAACACTGGTAAATGTTGCCCAGAGAGATTGTGGAATCTCCAACCTTGGAGATATTCAAAACCCAACTGGGCATGGTCCTGAGGAACCTATTGTAGTGGGCACCACTTTGAGCAGGGAGATTGGACTAGATGAGATCCAGAGATCCTTTGTGACCTCAAGCATTGTGTGAAATTGCAGAAGTGTTACAAAGAAATGAAAATTTAAATTCTCTGTGCCTACCTTGTCACCTGAAGGAAGACATTGATGTCACCGTTTCTAACACCTTGAAACTTCTGCTATCAGAAAATCAGTTTTGAAAGCTAAATTAAGAATGCCTTGTTTACTATGTCATTCTTCCTACAAGACTGCATTCTCATTTACTTTCTACAGATCTGATTCTCTCACAGATCGTGATGAGCACATGACTCTTTTATGACGTTACACTTTTTAGATTTTCTTTACTTTCTCATGCATTTGGGGGATCTGTTTATCATCTACTGCTTTAGCAATGGAAGTAAATGGATCTCAGACATTTGACTCTAGGAATTTCTTCTACCTCACAGAAACATCCTCTGTATTTAAAGCAAAGAATACGTGCTGTATTCAGCACATTCACTGAATACAATACATAAACAACCTCTCTTCTGAGAGTTTAAGTGTTTAGGTGGACAGCTGAGTGCTAGTAGACAAGAAACATGTGTAACAGGTGTGTTAGAAATAGTTTCATGTATTTGCAGACACTATTTTTCACCAAACATCTCTAAACATGCCTAAGGACAGGCTGCTGTAATTTTGGGGAGGAACTTCTTCTTCTAGAAAGAAAAGTTTTATAGGTCATGTAAGGTCTTTAATTTATAAGTCATCAAGATATTAAGCTGGGGTGATTACTTGTCCTGATTCCTAGAACACTCGTTTTCCACATACAGGTTTACTTGAGTGTGGCTTGTTTAAAGAGAGTGACTAGAGCACGACAGTTTGAGTGCATGCTAGAGTGACCATATCAAAAAAAGTTCTTTTTATAAACATTTTGAATCCTACTGAAGAAGAAGGTTCTGTTATTTCTCATGTGATAACCATTGTTACTTGGGGGGGTGGGGTGGGGAAAAAGGAGCAATACTGCCTCAAAGGAAATTCTAGTAAATCTTACATTTTTGGGGAAATTAAATCACTTAAGAAGACACTAAAGCTTGCTTTTGTAGAATTCCATGCTATTCAAGTGTTTACTCTGCTAAGTGTATCTTTCTCGTGTTCATATTAATTGCTTTTGGGCCAACCATTCATGCGAGCAACCATAACTGACTGGTGAGATGTTGAAGGAACCAGTCTTTTTGGTGTGTAAAGATGAATGAGTGACTTATCTGACCCTCTAAAGAAGTATAGATCACAGTTTTGATGTTAGGACTGTAGGTAATGGAGCTAGAACTAAACAAATCCTTAAATGCTGCCAGTTGGCTTGAAACAAAGATGACTTAGTTGCTGAATCTACTTGTGCTCAAGTAGAGATCACACACTGAGATCTAAACAGTTTTATGTTGGAAGACTTTGATATCTTCCACATATAAATACACATTTAAAAAAGTTATATTCAGGGGTGACCATGTGTGGAACTTCCTATGCCTCAATTTTTTGTGAAAATTAAAATTTAGAAGAGGTTTTTTGTCTAATATATTTATTTTAGCCTGTGCTATGACCTCAAATCTTGTTCTAAGAAGAAGTATAAATGGTAGAGATGATTCTTGGCACTCCTAGTTGTCTTTTTTTTAAAAAAATTTTTTCTTGTTATCTGTTTTCTAAGTATTTTTCCACTTTTCACTCCTACATATATTCTTGTAAGGACAAAGAATTTATGGTAAACAAACATGAGGTTATCTAGCCTTTACTATTCAAATAAATTTCAAAGCACTAATCTATCTTGTATAAATCAGACATGATATGAGATAAACCATTAACAAAATGTTTCACCGTTTTATTTTGGTCTCTTGAAGTCCTGTGGTATTAGAATGAAAAGCAAAGGCTTTACAGTGTAAATCTGTTCTATAGAGTGTTCACTGGTAAACTTCTATCACTCCCACACCATGACAAAAACAAGAGAAAAGGGAAATGAAATAAAGAAGGAATACACTGTAGTTATTCTTGGTAGCCTGCTATCAGAAACAGTAAAATCTAGGTAAAGTCAGCCTTCGGCTGTTGAAGCTCTGTTCAGAAGCAAGATAGACTCCCAAAGAATATGGAAACAGAAGAGTACACTAATAAGTTGAAGTAACATCTGAATATTTCATGAAACCTAGAGAAAAAAACATAATGGGATTGCTGTGTTGCTTTCTTTCAGACACTAAAGTTTCAATGACTTTGCATAGGAAAAGAGACATACTTTCCTCATGAATCCTTTTCCATGGACAATTCAATCTAGTTGGAAGCAAAAAGAAGAGGACTCCATGTTGAAGGCTGCACCTCAAAGTACTCTGACATCTTCCCTTCTCTGAAGTTATGGATTTCCTGAAATTAATGCAGACTTCTTAATTCCATCTTATGTCTCTGACCCCCTCATCCAAAAGGAGTAGATCTACCTTTGCATCATTTTTGAGGGAAAGAAAAACAAAAAACTACTAGGCAAGACTGGAAAAGAGGAAGAGAAGTAAGGTCCATTGTCAGCACTAACATATCCTCACCAGTTGACAGAAGAAAGCACGATATAGATAGCAATGGCATGGCACAGGCTGAGTGTAGAAGACTACGTGATGTACATGAAAGAAATGAAAATTAGCCACAAAATCATAGAACAAGTTAGATTGGAAAACACCTCTGGAGGTGAGCTGGTTCAGCTCCCAACTCAGAGCAGGACCAGTTTGAAAATAAATCTGACTTCAAAGCCAGGTTGTTCAGGGCCTTGTTTAGTCAAATTTTGGCTTTCTCCAATTCTTCAACCCCTTTTGGAAATTATTTTCCGGTGTTTGATGGTCTTACTCTAAATTTTGTTTTCTCAATATCTAATTCAAATTTCCCTTCCAACGCCAGGTTGCTTTTTACTTTTTCACTAATCATGTCCAGGAAAAGTCTGACAATCTTCTCCATAATTTTCCATTAAGTAGTTGAAGACAGCAATAAAAACCATATAGCTTTGTTTTCTCCAGACTGAACAAACTTTCCAAGCTTCTTTTTATACGTATTCTAGCTCCCTAATCATATTAGTGACCTTTTCCTGGACTTGCTCCAGTATATCAGTTGCCCTCCTGTATTGTGGAGCCTAAAACTATGTACGTTCTCAAGACGCAGTCTCGTAAGAGCCAAATAGAAATAAATACCATGAGGGAAATCCTCCAAACTCCTGGCTATGTTCTTAATTGTCAGGCCCATCTGTAGTTAGTTTTCATCACTTTAGTGACGTAATACTGATTCAACTTCATGTAACATATCTTGAAAATCAGTTGTGTGTTTTAAAAAGAAACTTAGTAAAAAACCTAACTTTTAAATTTTGTAACAATTCTCTTTTTCTTTCCATTTCAGAAAAGTTTTGCAAAATAAATACTATTTAATATTTAAAATCTCAATTATAATATCAGAGAAGAGAAATAAAAAAATCTGAATTTTTTTTTTTTTCCAAACAAACGTTTTAAGAAATTAAAAATGGATTTTCCCCTGTACTTGGCACTGGTTAGGCTGCACCTCAAATGCTGTGTTCACTTTTGGGCACTTCACTACAAGAAAGACATTGTGGTTCTTGAGAGAGCCCAGAGAAGTGCAACAAAACTGATGAAGGGTCTGGAGCACAAGTCTAATCAGGAGCAACTGAGGGAACTGTGGCTGTTTAGCCTGGAGAAAAGGAGGCAGAGGGGTGACCTTATCATTCTCTAGAACTACCTGAAAAGAGGTTGTAGTGAGATGGGTTTTGGTCTCTTCTCCCGAGTAACAAGTGACAAGACAACAGGAAATGGTCTCAAATTGCACCAGGCAACACTTAGGTTGGATATTAGGAAAAAATTATCCACCAAAGGGTTGTCAGGCATTAGAACAACTTGTCCAGGGAAATGGTTTAGTCACCATCCCTGGAGACATCTAAAAGACATGTTTTTATGAGGTTCTTATGGACATTGTTCAGTGACAGTGTTAGGTTAAGGATTCGACTTGATGATCTTGAGGCTCTTTTCCAACCAAAGTGGTCCTATGATTCTGTGATTCTATAAAGACTTGTCTGCTCCCTTTTAGATTTTTCAAATTCAAGTAAAAAAATCTTTTATTAAAAAAAATCAAAACACAAACTTCAGATTGAATACTCTCTTTAGGATATCTGTTCTGAGTGTTAGACAAAGTGCGTAACACTGAAACACTTGGATAAAGATTAATTCACTTTGTCCTTTAAATAGCATCATGGGATTCTCATCAAGCTACATCTCTAACAGCTAACACCCATTTTTTAATCCATTGTTGTAAATTAAACTTTCAGTTTAAATTCACTAGAGGAATAGGTGAATTAATATAATCAGAACATTTAAACATCTTTTTTGCTTATCTTTAGTATTATAGTAATAGGTGTGGAAATTTCTAACTGGCAATTCTTTGATGCTGACAAGGGGGAGAATTGGTTTGGCTTTGTTCTACTAGATTTTTTTTAATTTTGTTTGCCTGAAAATTTGAAAAGGTTCTGATGAGATCTGTAGGCCAAGTCATTTGCATGACTAATAAATTTAAATTTCTTGCCATAGCACTGACAGATGCTCATTTTCGAATATCTATCATGTATGTAATGGTAAATGTCAAGCAGTACTTGTTAAGAAAAGACCTTACTCCTGAGAATGATTATGAATTTGAGAAGAAAAGCAAAATAAAGTATAGCAGACATGCCAGCGATGAAAAACTACTCTGTTTCTAGAGACACATGTAAGAAAAGCCACACAGTTTGAATTATATGACTATATTCTCTAGGAGAGACATTTAAATTTCTTCCAGTTGTTATCTGAATTTATTGACAGTCACATTTTGTTAACAAAATGAAATTTAAAACAGTTTATAACTAATTAATATATGAGTAAAACATATATAATAAATATTAATTCTGTTCATATTTTTTATAATTGATGAGAAAATAGCTTCTCATACTATGCCTTATGGTAGTGCAGCTTTGACATCATTAGTAAACCTATGCTGCTCCTGTTTGTAATATCTTTTTTTAAACTTATATTAATAAATGGAATGCAAATCAAAATACTACCTAATTATATTTATTGCAGATTAATTTAAACATTTCAAGATTAGTATTCTGTTCTGTGAAGTATTGCACAAATCCAAGTGGCCATCCATTCACCACCCAGAGTGTGGGTGTTTTCCCCACCGATTTTAATACCTATCTAATGTTCCTGGGAAGTCACATAACGAAATTCAATGTTTTTTAAATCCAGTATTAGTTCAAGAAGTATTATACGTGTCTATAGCTTTACATAAACCTTTCAAATATATGTATAAAATGAACTGGACAGAAGTGTAAATTTGGCATTGATATATTTGAGAGAGTGTTACCTTAAAGCAGATACTGGAATTCCCCAACTATTTCATCATGTTCAGTCCAGTTCAGGTTCTAGTGGTATAACTATGACACTTTGGTTACCTAAGTCAGAAAGGTTATGACTGAATAGAATTATAGAATTAGTTGTAACAAAAAAAGTTGTAACAAAAATCCCATTTAGGAGATGTTAAAAGTTACTGCACTAGATGCCAACTTTATTTAAACAGATATTAATATGATTTAAAGTATAAATGCACGTTGAAGGAAATGAGAATACTCGCTTCTGAGATGATCACTGTAACTTCAAATAAATAAAAATAATTTTTAAAGTTATGACACATTATTAAGAAAAGAGAAAAATACCCTGAAACTAAGCTAATCTCCAACTGATTTTTCAGGAGCCTTCAATTAAGCAGCAGTGGATATCAGTCATAATTGTAACTATGATGTCTAAATGAGATTGTTATTGTAACTGGGTGGTTATCACCACCATTGGACCATGCCTTAAATAGAGATGGGATGAGTCCTGATATGTAAACTAATCGAACCCATTTTACTTCGACTGAAATGGAGAAAATTCTTGAGAGGTATTTTGTGAACACAAATTACTGCTTTAGCATTACAGCAATTAGAAAGGAAAAGCATGAGCATTAAGAATTCTCCAACACATCCAAAACATGTGTCAAGGAACACACTTTATACCTGACGTGTTACCTCAATCTCAGACAGTCTTTTGAACCAGATGGCATTTATTCCTCATGGGGTATCATGTCCCTCCAGATTGAAACTCTCTTGTACCCTTAGCCCTGGCACCTTTACCTCACGATGAAAACTGGAATATGAGCAGGACCCAAGAAGGTGACTGAGGGCTTTGAATCTTTCAGTCAGATAAGGTTTTAATAAACATCAGGGAGTAGGGGGATCTTATAATCCGATATGCCCTTAGTTTATATTGGCTAGGAGACAAGGTGGTTAGAAACGAAATATCAGAGCAATTATATGTTCTTTTGAAAGAGAAATTGAACTGGATAAAATTACCATAGTTATCTTCACTGGCTCAACTTTTTTTTTTTTTTTTCATTATATTTTCTGTTTATCATACAAATTCAAATGTGTCATGTCATTATCGTTAACTGAAAATCATTGAGGTTAGATGATAGAAATTTGTTATTTTCTTTAATCTCACTCTGATTAGTTATTAAACATACCTCTCTAAAAGTATGCATAAATTTTTTGTAATCAAAGCCCTTATTTAAAAGGAGAAAGAAACAAAAGAACAGTTTAAAAATAGAGTTATCTCCAAAAATTTCTTAATTTGAAGTACCAAATATACACATGCATACTTGCTTAGTATTGAGTGTGATCCTGTATTTATTGTAAAAGCTCCTATACTGTCCTAACAAAAAAAAGGCATCACCACAATAATGTAAACAGCAACCAGACCATTATGCTTTGAAATTCACAAGACCTCTTATACCTCTTAACTCGTGTAAAAAATTCACTTTATTCTTCAAATTGTGTTATTCTTCCTTTCTTTGCTGCATCTTATCTCACAAATTATTTTTGTGTGGAATAGAGGGCTGTGAGGGGAAAAGAGGAAATCTAATTAGTCTTATGAATGCAAGGTTTGATTTTTATTTTTTTTTTAATAGTGGTAGGGAAAAACACACACACACAAAGCAAGCAAGCAAACAAACAAACAAAACACAAACAAATCAAACAACCCTTGAACAGATAACCTCGGCAGCTACTATTCAGCTAATTATTTTACTGTCTTTCTGTAGCAATTACTTTGCTAAAGTGCATGGGGTTTTTGTTTGTTTGTTTGTTTCTTTGTTTTTAAAATTTATAATGAAATCCTGTGAAATTCTACATGCAGTACATCAGCTGCCATTTTGAATCTGGGAAATGCATAACTTCATCATTTGCATTTGTGTATCCACAAATAAGATATCCACATACCAACATTTTCCTAGTGGTGCACATATTATGTTCCTGCCTGAGGTTACGTATGCCTTTGTTACTGTGATTTATCAGTAAGGAGAAGTTGTTATCTATAAAGGCAATTAGAAATGATCAAGAGACCTATTCAGTTGCAATGTTGCACTGGGTATACTACTGAACATGAGCAGCTGATCTAACAACAACACAAGACTGCAAGAAACATTTGCAAGTACTTGAGCTTTTTTGCCCCCATAAATCAAATTTCACAAATGTTTTATCAGCCTTGCAGGTCTAAGATTAGGAGATGCTTAGTCCTAGAAACGTGGAGTATTGCTGAGGAGGGATTGACCTGAACAAATAAGCTGCATGTATCTAACCATCCTAACCTTCCATAATGGTTGAAACAGTCACTTTTAAATCGTGATTCATTGTATGGATAAAAGTAGACATTCAAAATTTGCTAGGTGAACTATATATTCGAGTGCTTGCATTTTCCCACTGACTACAAATAGAATCTAGATGCCTAAACTCAGACACAGATGTTGGTATGGCAGACATCTCAAGTGTCTTCGCAGGATCTGTACTTCTTTTTTATTTTTACAAGACAAACTCTTCTTTTTAATACTGAAAATCCTTGGTCTACCTATGTCCCAAGGGAATCGTGCTGTAAATTAATTGTTTTTAAGATTCTCATCTGTAGAGCAATTCTTATAGGCCACAGTCCCTGATGGATAAATACATTCAGTTGTACTGATTTCAGTACTTTGCCACATCTGTCAAAAAATAATTCTAGCCTATGGTGAAAAGAAGCCACATCCATATTTCCTGTGTCAGTATTTTTGGTAAATAACAATGTAGTGTATCTGCACTATCTAACCTGAGGCATCCAGCATCATCACTCTGAACTGCTCCCTGCAATGACTCTTTCATGGAAAATACATCCTCAGGAATCAGGTTCAACTACTTAAGTATAAAAAGCTATATATATATTAAAGAAGTTTGAGATAGTTCTGTGCAATCTAGTTAAGCATTTTAATTTTTTATGTAAGTATTCCAGACATTTATTCATTAATACACAGTCCAAATCACTTGACATTTGTTTTAGGGCTGATGAGGGAGAGTGTTGTATTGATAAAATATTTGGAGTTACTTACATGCTTTATTGAAAAATATTACAATAGAGACAAATCCAGCCAATTCATTTTCAGGAAAAGGGTATTAACCAATGCATAGCCTTGCAGTTTGCTAATGGGGGACCAGAGAATCAGCAAGTGCCAGTTGAGTAACTTTGGATATACTTCAGTCCTATTTCAAATGCAACAATTGTTGCCCTACAATACTCTGGTAACCCCATTATATATTGAAGCACTGTACATAACATTTATACTGACTCATTTTCCTAAGAAAGGAAGGAAAAAAACCCTGTATTTGTTTTGTTTTGTTTTTTGTTTTGTTTTGTTTTGTTTTGTTTTGTTTTGTTTTAGCTGGTTTGTTGGATCTGAACATTTTTACTGTCTGTATAGGGCAAATATTCACCCTCACAGTTTTTTTTTCTCTATATACACACTAGATGAAGACTGAGTGGGTGGTACTCAAGTCATAGAAACTATTGTCTGACCTGGTATCAAAAAAGTACAGATATCCAAAAGTCCAGGTGTTTCTCTGTCTCTTTGAGTTAAATGGAAAGTAGTCTCTAGCCCAGGTTGTTCTAACTGGATACCAGGAGGATATGATTTCTCTCTTAGAAGGGCCACCGCTTTCAAAACTGATATTCTGAAACCTGGAGGCTGAAATATCTTTCGCTTCTTATCTTTAGCTTCTGTTGAAGCTAAAGCTGAGGAAAACACATTATATAAGTGAATCTGGTATTCAGAGCAGTCTATACATAACTGAAAGATTAAAATTAATTTTAAATGTGATGGCATTTAATGAATTATTTTACTATGAGAAATTGACGTAATGATGGGGTGTAATCCTAGATTTGTACTGAACTACTGTAGCTAGCTGAAGGAGGTGATACCCTGCTCAGCACTGATGAGACACAGCTGGAGTACTGTGTCCAGCGCTGGACTCCATGGTATGATGCAGATCAGTAATAGAAAATTCAAAATTTTAGACTAAAAATTAACCTTATAGTCAATGACAAACTAAAATTTTAAATAACTAGTTTTTTAATTCTTCTAAACATATCTGTAATAAATTTTTAAACACACAATTGTAATTATTTCTAGAAATAAGAAGTAGGAGAATTAGATCAAATCAGTAAATTCATATACAAAAAGAAAGCTATTTTAGAAATTAAATATATTTAAGTAACATAATTTTAAATTATCAAAGACCTGTTATACATATTGGCAAGCAGACACTTTGTTAGCATAGAGCAGGCTGTCATTTACACAACATAAACAGAAACCTGCACTGGCCTTTCATCAAACTGAACTGAAATATGTTGTGTGATATATAGCATCACATTCTACAAATGTCATCTAATTTTCTTTTCTGATGCCCTTATCTAAACATACCATGAGAATACATTTAGTTTTACTTTCTAATTTTTGGTTTTAGGACACTACAGATATTAGCTTAGTAAATCTCATTTTTAAGAGAAAGCATTAATTTCTAATCTGACTACATGGATGTCTTTTTCTTTTAATTCATGTAAATTAGAACTGGGGAGGAAAAAAAGAATCAAGTTACTCAAAGGACAGTAGTAAGTTAGGGTAATCATCAGCTTTCTCAGGATGGAAGGAAATAAGATTTTGATAATAAAAAGCAGAGAAAACTAATCAAAACCTAGAAATATTTTCCAGCACATTTTCCAGCATGGGTTGAAGATTAATCTCTTTATAATACAACCAGTGTGTTGTGCACAATGTACACCATTCAATAATTAGTTAAATGCCCCATCACTGTCTTGGTTAGTCATACTATAGGGATACACTCCTGACAAACCCTCTCCATTCTCTGAAAGCATAAAAGAGGGATAAAAGTTCTTAAAAAAAAAAAAAAGACAATCTTTAAAAATCTATTGCACGTATGATCAGGCCACTGGGCTTTTATTTTGTGAGTCCTTAAATTGAATCCACTTCTGTCCAAATGACATGGCATGTGCTAGTATTGTACGGTCAAACAGAAGAGATACGTAGCAAATTTAGTGTGGATATTTACAAATTGGCTTACAAATCTATACCAAGCACTGAAAATATTACTGTTTTCTAGGTCTCTGACAATACACATAGTTACGCAGGAAGAGTAAAAATAATAAAATCAACAGTAGGGAACTTAGGGGTTGTATGGTACTGTCTCTTGGTGTGATGCCCCTTCCTCCTATCATGAATCACTAACCACGACCACGTTAGTCTGTTTGTTTGTTTGTTTG
The DNA here is from genome assembly GCA_013399365.1 of Pampusana beccarii. Lineage (NCBI taxonomy): Eukaryota > Metazoa > Chordata > Aves > Columbiformes > Columbidae > Pampusana > Pampusana beccarii. The sequence continues at coordinate 129,039 of VWYH01004651.1, read as the reverse complement.
TTAAGAATTGTAAGTACTTGATTTGTATATTTATTTTCATTGCCAAAAGTGATCTTCAGTGAACTTCTACTAAAAAAACATTTAAATATTTTTCTAATGTTTTACAGAATTACATTGCACTGCTTCAATAAGTCAATTCACAGCTCATAAAGTGGAACCTGAGTATGAGCAAGTTTGAAAAATCTTACTGCCTGAGTGCAAAAGAATGGGTATCAGCAACAAGGAATCCAAGCCACTTCAATGTGTGTCTGTAATATCCAAACATCCAAGTGCCTGGTGTGGACAGACATTAGACTGACTCATTTGAGAACATGCATATTATTGATAGATCTGAAGAACATTTGCAGTAGATCGAGTTTTTATCCAGGAAGCAAGATAGACCTAAAATTAAGAGCTCTGTTGAGGGCCTAACATTGTAATACCATAAATTAACCTGTGGCAGCATGAGTCTACAGGCTATCATCATATCACCATACGTATACATTACATAGATCAGTTTCCTCATGCATTGACAGAGATAATTGCAAAATTTAAATTTAGGGACTAGGAATTTTGAAGACATCTTTCCTCTTTCTGGAGAGCAAATTCTGCATACAACAGCAAGTGAAGCATCAGAGATACTGAAGATGCACAGGGCATCCGAAGGATCTCCTGATAATCTGTTATTATTATTAAATATTTAATAATATTTGAGTATTATTAAATACTCTGTTTACTCTTCAGAGTGAATGGAAAAAAGTGATTCATTCTTTCTCTCAAGAAGCAGTAGTGAGTAATTTCTGGTTCATTTATTTATTAGAAAGCATAACATAGACCCTCAAAGTAAATATCCCAGCAAAATCAACAGAAAACTCAATAATTATGTTTATATCCCTGAAATGTTCTGACCTTCAACTGGTTTCAATGAGTGGCTTTGACTCTGGAAGACTAGCATATGTAATATTACACCAGTGAAGTCAATGAAAATACGCCCACTAGTGGCAGTGGGTAAGCATTTCCCATTCAAGCCACTCGTTCCTTCAACTTGCCCTGTAACTGAAACTTACTGCCTGCTTATCATATGCATATATTTTTATTTTTAAATGTGCTTAATGTTTCTTGATTTATATACTGACAAAAAATTATATTTAAATGTCTAAGTAAAATTAATTTTTATTTCTTACTGTTATAAAATGTTAATGTTCTGAGATAGTCACTTAGAAAAACGTACTTCTGTTGAACCATTTAGGGCTTCTCCTGCAATGTGTGTTAATATCTGATACAAATTCTTCTGAATTTGAGTGTTTTCTGTACTCAAATACAGTTACAAAGTCTGGTTATGCTCTAAAATATGGAAATAATTTACTTTCAGACACTGGTTTGATTTCCATTGGTGCAGTGTTATTGATTTAAACAAGACTGTCCCATTGCAATGCAGACTAGAATTAGGTTATCTGTGAACAGACAATAAAGTATAGAGCCATAATTTGTACAAATTAATAGTGGTAGTAATAATAATCGTAGTACTATTAGTAGTAGTTGTAGTAGTAGTGATACTTTCATTCATGATTAAAAACCGAAAAACTGTGGAATAACAAAACAAATACAACTAGTTCTAATGGAAATCACATTAAATTTATAGTGTAAAATGATGAAATAATTCACTTGATAGCATGTGTTGCCCTCAGTCTTCTGCTCTAGCAATAAACACAACTTTGAAACTTTTTCTCTCCGTGGAGCAATGTTTTATTTCTACTGGCCCCACAGTCTATGTGAGAACAGTTTCATTGTTAATCTGTTGCCTACAAGTAATAATATTCTGTAGGAGAACATTTGCTAACAATTATTTGTACACTGTAGCATGTTAGAAATGGAAATACAATTTAAAACATAGCCTCTCTAAAGAACTACAATTTTTGGCCTAAAAAAATGCTAAAATGCTATATACTATTAAAAAAAAATATGACATTGCAGGATAACTGCTAAAATTATAAGAAGAAGAGGCTGGGGAAAAAATAGGAAGTATATTTGGAGTGGGGAAACTTTATATCTTTATGTATCATTTTCCATCTAGTTTGGCCTTCACACACAGCCAACCATTTTATATAAAAATTTCATGTACTGTATGGCAATATATAATGAAAGATCAAATAATAGACCTACTGATGCATTTTAATCTGATTTTATGCAGGAAATGTTGTGGAACAGCACCATCTGCAGGTGTGCTGTCATAAATTTAATGTTCTTGGTGTAGTTAGACTTCATTAATGTCATGTCTTTTTTTTGGTACAGATTTGTTCTTTGCTTTTGGGGAAAATCCAGCAACTAGTGAGGTATGGATTATTTTGCAGACAAAATGCTTGTCATCGTGGACAGTTAAAAATAATATAGAAGTACAGAACCAAATATTTTTTTTAGCAAACATCTAGTTTGAAAGAGCTCTTGTTCGAGAGTCTTTTTGTTTTTAAGAACTGAATAGACCTACCTGGTTAGTTATGTCTTGTGTAATCGTACCTTATATGCAGTTATACAATCTACTCTTTTTCTTTGTGTGTTGCAAATACTTATTTTTATATTTTCAAAATATTAGTCACAGTTTTGAGGCAGATCGGAAAAGAAGGAGAAAAGTCAGTGTGATGCTGTATAATGTGCTTAGGAATTGCATGAAACTACTTTATATTGTCTCAATAAAAAAGTATTGTTGCTGCTTAAAAAAAATAAAAATCTTGTGCTGCTCCCACTAGAAAGCTGAATGTTCTTAAGACCATATTTTTGCTTCACTTTTTTCCGTCTCCAACCCCTTCAACCTGTTGTAGGTGTTTGGAGTAGAAATATTGTGTACTTTAAAAAATCTCCAAATTATTATGTAGAAAATTTTTAATAGAGAGAGACTGGATAATATGCCACCCATTTGTGTTAGTCTTTGTGTTTATTTACGTTTTTAAGGAACTCTGATCACAAATTTGGTCCAAGGGAATATATTTAGCAGTAATAAAACCCGAATACTACTAATATATATTCAAATATATGAATAATTATTTAATTGTTAGAATGTAGAGCTTTCTATGACAGCACAAAGCCATTCAGAAAACATACAATCATGTCCCTCGATCTTAGGCTGGTGTACTAGCATGTAGATTTGAAGCTCCAGAACCGTCTGGTGCAATATATACAGAAATAACAGGGGAAGAAAATGTTACCCATTCATGTGTGTGCTTTCTTGCGCTTAATTCAGTGTGGGGATCAATCAGTCCCTAGCAGAGTGCAGATGAAGAAATGAGTTACAGTTAAACGCTGAACTAAAACTTAAGGGCTTTAATCTTCCAGTGTTTTATGTTTATGCCTTTCTAAACCAAATGCAAAGCAGCAGTAAAGTTTATAGCACAGCAAAATATCGATGTTTTACAGCCATTTTGTCACTTTTGCCACAGACACGAAAGCATTTCTACAAGTTGAAAGTCCAAGCTAGCAATTTACATTTAAATATCCCTTTTTTTTAAGTTCTAGAGACTTTTCTGTAACTATTATTTGTCAGAGAATACTTGCTGGCTAGTCTTTATTGAATATCTGCAAAAAGGAAAAGAAAAAAAAAAAGAAAAAGGAAAAGGGAAAAA
>VWYH01004651.1:52838-125434 GCA_013399365.1 Pampusana beccarii | reverse complement strand
AAAGAAGAAAACAATAACCAAAAAGCCCCCTCTGTCCCTCTCTACTTAGTTACTATAAGTTGTCTAACATGGTATTTGGAAACAAACAACTGTTTTCCAACGTATTTGTCTAATACTTCCAGGAAGAAAAAAAAACCTGCCATGAGCAGGTGTACACAGGAAGCATGCAGCTGGGCATTTTTCAAGGAAGTTGCTTTTTATTGGAAAATATTGACCTATTAAAATGGAAACCACGGCTACAAATACATAGGGCAGAAGACAGTTCAACTCGGGAAGCTCATTATTGATGTCATCTCTAATACATATCACCGTAGTTTTGAAGCATAAAATATCTCTTTCTTCCTCTGTCAGCATTCTGTTTCTCCAGGTGTCTCCTCTCCATTTCTTCCTGTTAATCACTTTGTTGGCAGGATTTCTTATCATTTACCACTCTACCCACCATACTGTCTGTTTTAACATTTAAAAAATAAAACCACACCAAAACCCTAAAATGAAACATTTCGAAAACAGAGACCGACAGGCAGCCAGCCAAAAAGGGAAAGAAAATAATACTTGGGTAGTTTCGGCATTCTGTTATTATTCAAAAAGAAATGGTTCCAGAGAGTGAGAGGAAGAGTAAATTCAGGTTCTTTCAGGTCAATAAATTCAAGTTCTTCGATAATTAATTTAGCCAAGGAATTTGAAAATGTTGTGTCTGTATCTCATGAGGACATATAGCTGATTGTGTCTACAGTGTCTATGTGCAATTTGCAATGTTTGAAATCAGGAAAATATTCATGGGAAGGGGAAAACCTATTCCCTCCCAGCTCTGCTAGGAAACAAAACATTCAGCTTTTATTTTATTATTTTATGGTTGTTAAAACTGTCAAAACCTGAACAATATGATCACATTAGTGTCAGAGTTTCAAGGTTTAAATAACCATAAATCTTGAAAGTAGTTTACATTTTTGGAGCTATTACATTACAGTAGGTCCTCATTTTGTTTTTCCTGATCTTTTAGCTTTTTCCTTATGTGAAGCCATTTGTCTGAAGATAGAAATCTGAAGTTATTATTGTATGACAATTTCAAAGGCCCCTGACAGAAACTTAAAAATGTTTCTCAGATATTTACACAATATGAAGCAATTTGAATAAAAGTTTATTGTGCATCATATGCAACTGTCCTGACATTTCTCATTTTCAAAATTAAAATAATTAAATCCTTGTGACCTTGAGCTGTATTTTATTAGAAAATGAAGTGAGGTGCTACAAATGTCCCAGACAAAAAAAAATTTTAGGTAACGACAATCAACGTTTGAGGATTTATTTTTATTTACTTTTTTTGCAATTTTGAAATTGAAAGAATATTAGCAAATCACAATACTTTTTCAGTTTTTAATTTCATTAATTTTGTTTTCTTCCCGGTTTACACTTTTAATTTTAAAACCATGCTTTACAAACTGCCTTTTATGGTTTATCATTTGTTTGGCCACTTATAGCTTCATTTTAACAGCCACTCACATTTCAAAGCAGGAAAAAACATTTACATTAGAATGCAACACACTTAATATCAGAATACTCATTGTGTGCAAGATCCCTTGCACACGTGACACAGAAATGACAGACTCCATGTCCTGATCCTCTTGAAATCAAAGGCAAAGTACAGGTAGCTAAGTGGGCTTAGCATGCCTGTGCTGCCCCAGAATAATTTAATATCCAGTGTCACGTGACTATTTTTTCCATGAATTTCAAAGGGAAATATGGGGCCTGAAACCATACATTTCCTAATGCATATAATGCAATCACAACTACTTGGCTTCACAGACACTGTGTTGGTAGGGGAAGGAAGCTAATGCACTTGTGTCCCTCTCCACTATTCGTCAGATGCCAGGATAAATCCTTATGTACAAGTGTTCCACCAGGCCTTAGACCTGGCTCCTGACTCAATGAACAGTATAAAATCCCATAGAAAGCAGAAGACGAAAGGACAAAGCACAGAATTTAAGTCAGTAGAGTTAATGGCTGTCAAAGTACAGGTAAATCATCATTCTTAGTAGGGAGGGAGCATTTGATTTGTTTGTTTGGTTTTGATTAATATAGTACAGCAGACAAAGTGGGGAGAATGGAATTGTAGAAGAGACAAGAGGAGACTTTGAGAAAAGCAGAAGGATGGGGGGAGGGACATTTTATCCTTCATAACTACAGTAGTGTATCAGACATTGTATCAATAATGAGTTTATAACACCTCGCTGAAGCAACTGAAATTTTGTAAGCTAAAATATAAATTAGAAATGATTCTTGCAGACCTGTTTATCACATCATGAATCCCCAGCAAACAACTTTATGAGGCCTTCCCCTTCATTGACATCTAATGTTATTCGTATCAGTCTTCATACAGCATCGCACCAGTGTCTTCACAAATTTGCATATACTCTGCTTGACTAGTTTGACACCTTAACATCATTCTCTGTTTTAGATGACAGTGCTTTGATAATTTTACTGCAATAATTAAATCAAACCATTTTGCTCTAAGCCTGACAAGAGAAAATGTCAACAGCTTAGTTAAAATTACTGGAAAAAGGGCTACAGAGGAGTAGTTAATTGTTTGAAGGTTAAAACCAAAAAAGTAAGTTGAGGAAGGATGGAAAGATGGTGAACAAAGATAAGAATATCATATGCATATCTGTGGGCACAGATAAACAAATAGAAAAAGTTTTCTGCATCAATACACATGTACAGATACACCCACACACTTGTATTTGTATACCGATATGTATATGTATACATATTGATAGTTGCTTTCATGGTTCACCCTTGGCAAAATCCTGTGTAACAACATTCTTCAAGATAAGAATATGGGTGTAGATACTGTCAAATACATCAGGCTGTCTGGAAGAGCATCTGCCCCAAAACTGGTCATGTTAAAGATGAAGATGACCACCAACTTGATTACCCATTTACCAGGTAATTACCAAGAGACACTGAAACAAAGAGTCACCTTGAGGAGGAGTATATGGCAAACACGAAGATCTGCAATGGGGCAGAGACATGGGGGAAGGGAAGGGCAGGCGGGTGGGTGCTGCCCGTTTGGGGCGGGCCGGGCAGGGACCCACCAGGGGGCACCCGGCACCACCGGGGCTGCTTCAGCGCGGGGGGCGGGGGCGCCCCTGGAGGCCACACGGCCTGGGGGGCATGGGGAGAGTGCAGCCCACATGGCCAGGGAGGGCAAAGGTGCCTGTGTGCGATTAGAGGTGTCGGGGATCAGTTGCAGAAGGATATTTTTTAAAATTAAGATGTTTATCAACATTTTGTAACTGCCTAGTATTGTGGTTTATCTGTTGGCATAGATCTTGACTCTGTAGTTCACTGATTGGCTGTTACAAAGACGTCATTAAGAAATCAATAAACCAGTTTGATCCTGACTTGATTTAAACTATGTGAAATAGAGAATGCAGCACTATTTGGATTGAAAAGCCATCAAAAACAAACCTCAAGACAAATAAACCATCCAATACTCAACTGTAAGTTTCATCTCTGTGGGACTCTGGTTAGGACAGACATTAAACCTGGAAAATCGTTATATAAAATAGAATAACCAAGCTCATTATAGTACAGTTGCTCTCACACTGTTGCTTGTGATGGAAGCTCGGGCTTTAATTCTAAGTCACACGTTGCTTCCGTTTTTACTACAGTTAATCCTGCACGCAACCTACACAGCGTATGCACCTGGATGTGCTATGAAGACAAATGTACTTTCAGGGATGCTGACAGAATGATACTTGCACATGAACATCAAGGACAAGATTATAAACAGTCTCAGTTTAATGAGTCCTCTTGAGGCTTGGACACTGCAGCTCTGGTCTCTCTGCCACTTGTCATTTACATAAAGAATCAGTTTTAAAATCCAGGGAGGTGCCAAACATTGAAAAATATGCAGTATCCAGAAGTTCTTTCTTTGGGAGAATACACTTGAGAGGAGAGCTCTCAACACATTTACATACAGGGAAAAATTACAACTTTCACAAACAAGTAAACTCTGGATAAAATATGGGTAGAATAGCTTTGACGTTGGCACTAAGCCATTTTAATTTTCTATAGAGAACCTTATTCATTTGCAGCATCAAATTTATAATTGAACATCATTTTCAATAACTTGTAAGTACACTTAAATATTTTTATTACCTTTCAGCTGCAAAGCTAATGCTGTAATATATCTGGCTATAAGCAAAACTAGAACAGATGATAATCTTACTTTTTTATGAGGTTCCAAATCCATTTCCAGAGCTCTCAAATAATCAGATTTGGAAGCAGGCTGATGCAGGAAAATAGAAACCCTAGATTATATACACTGGGAAAGCAAATAGAATTAATTCCATTTTCATAAATGTATTGACAATAGTTGATTCTCATAATTGTAATTGTTTATACTAAAATATCTGAAGTTCCAGGTTTTATCTACACGTACTTTTTGCCAATTTGTTGTGTGAGAAGAATTCCTGCCCTGTCTGGTCCAGGCAACTGAAGTGCTATAATCCACTGGAAATGCAGTGGATAAACAACTCAGATGAATATTCATAAACCAGAATGCAATTAAATCCTTTTTGTATGTATATATGCATTTAGCTACTTGGGAATCCTTCCTCTGACATGTGATGATTTTCCATCAGGCCTCTAAAATCTATCTTATAGTTTTCAATTCTCCCTGATTTTTGTTGCAAATAGACCTGGATTTCTGGGAGTGCTTTGACATTAAGAACCATGCTATGTTTACTACTGTATATTTTAGGTCATTTTCTGCAGGGTATCTGAAGATGCTGTTTCAAGCTTCTTTATTTTCTATTTAAATACGTATGTATGCATGGGTATATGTATATCTGTATGTATTTTCTTTTTGTAAAATAGTGCTCAGATGCTTACTACAAGGTGAAATGCTCAAATAAAGAACAAATTGAAGAATTACAATAGTGACTATTAATTACATCTGGTATTATCAGAAGTAAATGATTACTGAATTCAATTACACTTAATTATTTTTCCCTACTTTATTATCTAACCATTATGTTTTTATTGAGTGCTTAATGCTTACCTCAGCTATCATATATTTCTGCTGTTTTCTTATAATTCACTGCGAGGGTTTTTTTTCTCAGTTTTTTAGACAGACCTAATCTTTACCCTTACAATATTAAAAACAATGTGAGCTTTGACACTGACTTGAGTAAGTGAATTACTGATGCACTGAATGCTCTAACAGAAAACAGATCCCATCTGAGTCTTTCTGGATTTGATTCTTTACTGTGCTGAGTTGATTTGTGTTTTAAAATTAGTTTTCTGAATATTAACATTTCTGAGTATAAAGATAAAAATCAAACTTAAGTTCATTTAATGAAAAAAATACTTGGTTCTCAGGGATCTGCTTTCAGCTGCTGCTTACATAAATACATCATAAGAAATGTGTCTCTAAAGATATGTATTAGTATATAAATATATTGTATGTGTATATACATCTATGCACATGGGTGTGTATGTATATGTGAATGTATATTCATACCTTTTCTCTAATGTAAAAAAGGGTGAATGTATTTAGATAATCGTGTATATATCCATTTGTTCTGAAATTACCAGTCTGCAATTTCGTAAAACAGGTAAACAATACATAGAAATATTGGAAGTAATTTTTTAAGTGTCTGTTAAAGTCTGTTTTACCCAAACTCTATAGTTACAAATATGCCCTGTACACTAATAACAATATTCCTGTATCTTCATTTTATAATGTAGTTGCACTTATAACTGGTTAACTGATTTTGTAAATTAGTTACAATGATTCTACAATTAATTTGGATTTTTTTTCAGGTTCAATTAATTTGAATTATTTTTCAGGTTACCATATTACTGAACTGGAAAAAAAATCTAACAGACACTATTATGCTTAGATAAAAGTAAATAAAATTTAAACTAATAACATTAAAAGTGTATTTTTATATTTCCAGAGACACAGTGGAAAACAGAAGCCTATTGGAAAAGAATATTTCCTGTTGTGGTAATAAGAGAGTTAATGAGGTATTTTGGTTGGCTTTTTTGTTTGGTTTTATTTTGTGCTTTGCTTTGTTTTATTTTGTTTTCTTTTATGTCTTGTAGTAGTGGATGTAAACCAGGAAAGCATCCATCAGCAAATCAGTTTCTTCTGCATACTTTCCTCTGGACTGGAATGCTCTACTCTCTTTCAAAGGTGCTTCTCTGCTGTGTTTCCTTAACTGGTTTTGCTACAAGACAGCTCTTCAAACTTCTCTCCAATGGTCTTTACACTTAGCTCTCTGCCTTTTCTTTCTGTCAGAGAAGCATTGGTCTTTCAATGAGGCATTTCATTTTCTCCTTATGTCTCCTTTTTTTGTTTCACTCATGTCTTCCCTTTTTCCTGAAGTTCTTTTTGAATGCATCAAATATACAAAGGAAATATTCAGTAATACATTTCTGTAGACCAATAAAAATATTTTTATTCGATTTATTCTTTTTCCCAGAAAAAGCCTGATTTCCCTCATGAATAGGCTGTGAGTAGCTGTCATGTAGCTGGCTGGAGAGAAATGGATAGTAGCTAATCAGAGAGCTGTGAACAAATACTATAAACTGGGAAAACAAGCCTGATATTTCACCTGGGCTCATAGGATCCTACAGAAGGTTACTTGATAGTAGTCAGTGTATGTAGGACCACGCTGGGAAGTTCTAAGAAGGTACTGGTAATCTTCCACACTGGTCCTCAAAAGTGAGGAACAAACTTTGGGTTGATATTCTTGCGAAGATGGGGGGAAAAAGGGCAACTGTGTTTTTCCAAAATTATTTCTGTGTAACCATAGTAACACTTTGCTATATCTTTAGCACTGGAAATTTTAAATGGGGGGCCACTGGGAGGTGGAAGTGAAAGACCCTCCTTGCTGGGAAACCTGCAATCATGCCATCGGAGTAGTGGGGAGACTGAAGAACGACAAACAGTGACTATTTATAATGTACCAAACTTTAGTCACTGGTGCATTTCACTTCAGATTTACAAGAAACATGAGAGAACATAGCAAAGGGAGAGTGAGAAGAAAAAAGAAAGTCTTAACTACTCCCTTATTTTCTTTCCTGTGCTAATACAGCCTTCTCCAATTCATGCAATTAGCATATGAGTTATTTTATGGAAGCTTATATACACAGCTGTGCATAACTCACAGAAAACTGTGGCAGATTGTATTTGCTATCAAACCAGCCAGCAATCAAATTTTCAGAGGGATTACCTAAAAATGTTCAGGCAGGGAGAGTGAATGTGTTAGTATATCACATCCGTTGGGAGTACGTTTTTTTTTTATGCCTTGCCTAGAGGGTTATAGGTATATTTCCAAGAAAGTATTTTCTATTTCTCTGAATTATTTTGAAATTTTTGTGTTATACAGAACTGCTTTTTACAGAAAAAGAGCCATCAACAGTAATGACGAAGTGTTCTTAAGTGTATGTTGAAAGAAAAGCAGAATAAAAAAGAGAAGTACTGCTAGAGTTAAAAACACCTGATTGTTTGGTGTAAGGCAACACACAGAAAAATCTTCTAGACATCTACACACATATATATTAAAGAACAGTCTCTTTAGCAGTACATCTCTTCATAGCAAAATCTTCCCACACTTTGGCTCAATTGGAAGTTCTTGTTGATTTACTTATACCTGGGCATAGTATCTGATTTTAGTTAGATACTACTGAATATCTTTTTTCATCAAAGCCAGGGACAACTATAGCCAATTATTCAACAAGTGCTATACATGCAGGTATGGTCAAAATATGCTTCGGAACTAAGATTTCCTATAAGTGGGGCAAAATATGAGAATTGTATGTCTCACCTTTGAGACAACATAGTGAATTTTTTCTTAAAACTACAGGTACAGAACCAATGTTGATTCAGTCAGATTTATCATGCAGGTAGATCTGCTGGGCCAGCCCTACAGAACCATGGGGAATCATGCTGTATAAGTTGCCTAACTTGGACTTCATTGTCTAATGAGCTCATTTTGATGGAAACAGAAATTTTTATTTGCTCAATGCTTACGAAGATGACACTGAATTTTCAAAGAGTTTCACTCTTGAGATGATGTGGATCATGCAGTACAAGTATTGAGCATCTCTAAAGGTATCTAACTTGTCATCTTTGGGGACAAGGTACAACTGAAGGTGGGTCTTGGGGAAGCATATCATGGCACCTTCTTTATTTACTGTTCCTGTAACAACTTTCATACGAGTCTTTAAAAGACATAAAGTGTCTTAAATGAGACACTTAGATTTCCATCTCTATTTTAATTACTTTAGGCCAAGTATTTAGCTTCATAGTTTGACTTCTGGAAGACAATGCATGAGTTGTTGGTTATCAGAGTGTAGTGAGCAGAAAATAGTAAGATATGGCTAAAAATATCCTTCTAGAAGACTATGTCTAGTATTTGTGAGTTACACCATCAAGTAGAAAGTCTGATTAAGATCCCGGTTTCAGGATAGAAGTCAAGACACATAAGGCAGTACATACCAAGTAAATTTTTTTATTGGTACTACCCAAAGTGACCGCTGGTAGAATGCTGTACCGTTACTTTGGAATGTCTTGCAGTCATCACCCATGCTTTTATTTACACAGCTTCTACTCCAGTGTTATCAGAGAATTTTTTTCAAAGTTGTCCAGGGCTTTACGTAGTTCTTGTACCTAGTAAGGGCAAATATAATGCCTCTACATACCATTCCCTGCAAATGTATCTCAGTCATTAAAATTAACAATTTTTTTTCTCTACTTCAGTAAAGAAAATTTGACAATAACTTATGATAGGGTTAGATTCACTGAATCAGCCAAGCTGAAAGTCCAGAATTCTTACAGCATTTTGCTTAATGGTACATCATCTACAGGCTTTAGTTTCCTCTTGTGATTAGTTTTACTGCAGCAGTATTTATACTCTGGCACACAGAGCACCTTAGAGAATTCTTGCCATCTGTTGGCTTATTCACATATGGAACTCTACTTTGAATTGTATTTCATAACGTTATAATACCCAAATGTGTAGATTCTAAGCATATCACAGAATTTTGGTACAGATATGAAAAAGAAAATTTTTTTACTCATACACACACACATTTCATTTATCTTTGTATATAAATCATATATACATACACTATCCATATATAACATATGTATATATATGTATGTGTACATGTGGCTTATATATCTACAAAAATATGTTTACATAAATGAAATCAATTATATACATGTGTTCTCTTTATACAGAGCTCAAATGGTTTCTTTTCTGTTAAAAATTACTAAATCCTACGAGTACTTGGCACCTAGTAGAAGGGATCAACCTAAGGCTTTCAAGACAGCTTCATAGAATCTGAAAATCATAGAATCATTTAGGTTGGAAAAGACCTTTAAGATCATCAAGTCCAATGGTAAACCTAACACTGCCAAGTCCAACACTAAACCATGTCCCCAAGCACCACATCTACACGTCTTTTAAATATCTCCAGGGATGATGACTCAACCACTTCTCCAGGCAGCCTGTTCCAGTGCTTGATAAACCTTCTGTTAAATCTGATCTAAACCTCCTCTGGTGCAACTTAAAGCCATTTCCTTTTAATGCATCTCCTAATGATGCCAAGAGATTTTCATCATATTCTTATGGATATTTTTCTTTTCTTACCCAAAGGAATATCAAGCTTCACGTTAACATGTTAATTATTCCTTTAATTTTATTTACCTGAAAACGTAAGAAAACAAGCACGTATAATTTAATGGCTTAATCTAGAACACGTTTAGATGTGTATATTCAATATCAGATTTCTATCTCTGTTTTATAGTTTTGCATAGCAAAGAAAAAACAAACAAAAAAAGCACCCACCAAAAAAAAAAAAAAAGTGAGGTGAGAAATCCCTATGCTCCCTATGCTTCCCAATAAGAAGAAATCTTGTTAAATGACCTTCTGGCTTTATGTGGTCTCTCATAAATCCTGAAGGGGTTTCCAGTCTTCCAGACTTGAAGTTGTGCATCTCTATCCTCCAACAAAATAAAATCCAGACCATAGTTTTTAGCTAATTTTAAAATTCATCAGAAATGTTTTATTTAGGTGAATTTCTAAATTCACAATCAGATTAACTTAATAACTTTGTACTGAAAAAAAATCTCTCTCAGAAGTGATCAGATATGACAGTATAAACAAAAAAGCACTCTCACAAACAGAGAAATTAGATATTATTGTGGTTCAGGTCCAAACATCCTGTTCATTCCAAAACAGAAAACTTAATTTCAGACTCAGATCTTCAATATTTTTTAGGTAATTAAATTTCATTGGTTTCCATGTAGTTAGGGACTTATTAATAGGTATCCAACCAGCTTGAGCATTATAATAACTGATTTTTAGACATTCTGGATTCTTTGAGACCATTACGCAAAATTAGTCATAGAGGGGTTTTGAGGTCTATGCCATAGATTTACAGATACCTCTGTTTTGTGCCTAACCCTAAATCCTGAAATGCTAGGGAATATGTAACAATAACTCTTTACTGTTCTGAATGACCCAACGTATGTCCAGAAGATAGAGGTGTTGGTACCAGGCTAAAATTCATGAGACATTATCACAAAAATTCACTCCGTTGAGTAAATTCACAAATTTTAGTCATTCTAGCTCAAGAATGTGTGCACAGAACCTAATTCTTCAGCATAGACATGCTTTTTCTATTAATGTTAGACATCTAGGTTTCAGTTACAATGTTGGCTTGAACCTCCTCCACTGATCCCAGACACTGCATGCCTGCTAACACAGTCCTTTTACTGGGTACTTCACAAGACAAAACCCAGAGCAGGTCAGGAGCTAAGACTGTTTTAGGAGATGCTCCTTCAGCAAATGTTGCAATTCTGTTATCTATAGTTCTATTATCCCTCATGAGACAATACCCTCTCATATGTGATGTATGCCCTTGACATCACAATTTGAAGGCTCAGATACAGTAATTATCTCATTATCTTGTTCATTTTATAAAGAGACATACATTCTTAAAGAACTTCAAAAAGCCTAAGGTGGAAAGACAAGATCGCAATGAGGCCCAGGAAAGACCGATACAGTCTTTGTGTACCTTATATTATGTAGGTAATTAGGTAGGAAACTTGAAAAAAAGGAAGAGCTCCTGATCACAGGAATATTCCTGTATACCTATAATACAAGCAGACCTAAGGCTGGCTGGTAATTGAGTTCAAGTACTATGCTAGTAGGAGTGTGCAAAAATTAAACAGAACTCTGATAAGGCTTATGCAAAAGTGTTTTGAATGCATTTATTACAGATTTTGAATTTGCCACATGCTGACTCTATTACTTCCACTAAAAAAATATAAAAGTCTTTTCTCAAAAAGAAAGGAGAAGGACTTACCCTCTTCTTGTGTGTCTTAAACCCTGTTGCGCACGAAAGCCAATCAGCTAGATTGTTCACCTTTACTGTGAGAGTACTCTGCTTAGCTTAATTTGAAGTAGATATCAACGTAAAATTCTTCCATTATTCATGCTCACTATGCTACAGAAACTTTCTGAGGGAGGTCAAGTTTGTCAAAAACCTCCAGCATTCTTTATGACAGAAGAAGATTTAATATGATTTTGAAGTTTGTCAGCTTCAATACTCCAATTTGAGTTCTACCTGTAAGGATGTATGTCTCCCTGTAGTAAATAATAGCTGGTTTACGATAGTACCTAGCAGTCATTCGACTGCTACTGACCTTTCTGTTTTTCTCTAACACGGATTTGAAGAAAAGCAAACCATCTGCTGTTAGCAGACAATATTCAAAAGATCCGTAGATTTGTTACACCTTTAACAAGTAATTTAGCTTTAGTTTTCAAATGAAGCAGGAAGTGAGGCAGAATACACTTAATACTAGTACTTTCGATTTCCAGACATACTAACATAAAACTGTCAGTCCTCATGAAGCAGGGAACACGGTCCACTGCTCTATAGGTCTTGTGAAATGTTTGAATATGTTTCAAAATCTCAAAATTCAGATTCCATGAAAAACAGAAGTGCACTGAAGAGCAAAATCATTTTTATGCAGGGGAAAAAAAAAAAAAAAAGAGAGAGCCTTTTCCAAGCTAATTTTGTTTAAGGATTTTAGGGGGGCAGCGGAGGGTAAGAATCGGTTGGTTTGTATCTGTTATAATTTATGAAAAGACCTGTGTTGCTAGGGAGGATTTTTTAAAGTCATTCCTCTTTCAACTTACAGAAACTGTAGGGGGAAAACAACTTTCTGCTATAGAAATAATCCCTTAAATTTAAACTGTCTCTAACTCTAATAGAAACCAGACAAAAAGAGCACAATTAAAAAAACCCACACATTTGAAACAGAAATCAAATTATATTAAAAAATTTCAAGAAGGGGGAGAGCAAAAATAAACCTTTATTCTGTGCCAAACAAATACAGCTACAACTGAGCTGAAACTACACTTACGGTGAATTATAGAGGACTTTTAGAGATTTAATTATACATACACAATTAAAAAATTAAAAGAACTGCGTGGTGGTCATGAACTGTCCTTTACAAATAGCTACTAATCAGTCTATGAACAAATGTAGTATTTCTAACTAATGTCTTGCATAGCCAAGAAGAAAGGAAGGATTAATGATGTCATTACTTTCAAGTGTGTGTAATTTGATGTAGGTGATATCCAAGCACTGAAGGTGCTTCGGGGTAAGAATAGCTATGCTACTCTAGCATCAGCTACATTCTCTTATTGAATATAATTCTTCAGATTGTCTGTTATAAATGAAAAGGAGAGGAGGAAAGCAGCATAATTCAAGGTCTTCTCAGTTATCCTCTGAATTTTATGATCCCCTGCATGCTCCATTCAGTCCTTGTCTCAAGTACCAAGATCTGTGCTGCAGTGCTGCCTAATATCTATAAGATGGTCATATTGGCACAGAGAAGTGGTGTTGTTAACCCAGTGTCCTCTGTGTGGAGCTGGAGGTAGCAGATGCGTACAGAACATTTTAAGAAGCAGGTAAGGATAAAGTGATATTTCCCTAGCATGCTAACCCAGCCTCTGAAAATTAATAGCTTTGAGACTTCCATATTAAGAAATGACATTTTAGTTGATGTCTCCTCTGGCAAGTAATGTAGCACCAGAATTCATTCCTAGGGCCTAGCCCTTAGGATAGCTCACTCCCAGGCTATCTTTTTGATTGAAAAGATTAGCCTCCTTTCAGACAAATCCAGGTTGATGTTCTGGAGATATTTCACTCCATAAACTACCTCAGAGAGTCTTTATAGACACTAGTTTTTCCTTCTTCTAGTATATGATGGTACTGTCCCAGTGCATGAGTTGCCCTCATGCAGTCCTAATTTTTTTCATGCCACATTCTCAGCCCATGTTCTGAACACTGCTCTATCATTTCTAGTAGTTGAATGCAGGGGGCTGAGGGAGAGTAGAAACAAAGTTGTCTAAAAATTAGTAGTTATCTTGGAGCCTATGGAGTACTGACTGCATCCTTTTAGAGGCCTGGGCCCAAGGGCATGCAGTGTGGATGCATCGGTTCACTTGAGTGGTGCATCGCCCCCTGAGCTGTGTGAACATGAGTTACTTTGCATGACTTGTTCTGAGGACTCATTTCCTGGAGAAGATTCCTTTACTGATATAAATGTAGCTTCCATGTTTAATTGTCCTTGAAGACTTTTCTTCTACAAGTTAGCCTAAAAGCGTCTGCTAAATGCCAACTGAAGACATAAGAGTGAGAGAAAGGAAAGGAAAGGAGGAAAGGAGAGGGAAAGGAAGGAGGGAAGGGAGGAAGAGAAGGGAGAGAAGAAGGAAGGAAGGAAGGAAGCTTATTAAAACTGCATGGTAGGTTATACTAGAAGCATAAGGTAACAAGCAAGAAGCAAAGTGCTGGGATGAGAACTAGATAGAAATCCATACAAGAGGTTTATTACCTTCTCTTAACATGAGCAACTTTCATTATACTCTGCAAATTTTCTACTCATTAAGTTTTTGTTACCTTGCTGGCTTTTCTGATTTAGCTTTGTTTACTGTTGGGTTATTTTTCTTTTTCTTCTAATTTCTCTTTGAGTTGAAGAGTCGGTAACACAACCTGTCCTCAAGCCATCCTCTCTGAATATCAGGTTGTGGAATACTAGATAGATAGAATTAAAAATTTAAATTATTTCTTCTATTTAAAAATAATCCCAGATACATTTATAACTGTAATTATTTTTAATCGTCGCTGTAAGTTAGTATATATTAGAACTATAGATTTATATTCTATAACAGAATATAAGAATAATAAGAACCTATAGTTCTATAATAGAACTACAGATTTAAGAATTCAAGAATAGTTAATCTAACTATTCATTTTAGCAAGTTTGTACATTTGGAAGAAAATAGAAGATTGGCACGTACATAACCTTCTATGGTGTTTATGAAAACAAACAAACAAATGAACAAAAAAACCCCAGCAGCTTTTGAGCATATTATGCATCTTGGAATTTTATCTTTAAACAAAAGTCAATACGTGCTTCATGTTTTCTTCTTTCACGCTTAATTTTGCAATGATGAGAAACAACTTTGCTTTTGAAGTAGACAGGTATACCATTTTTTCCTCTAAGGCCTAGAAAGAAGTGTTTTGAGATCACCATGTTGCCTGTGAGAAATTCTAGCATTCCATGAGAAATAAGTTGCAGTAAAAACTGTCAGTATTGATTTATTAAGGCAGCAAAATATAAGACTGTCTCTATCATGATATTTACTAAATAGTCTTAAGCAAACACAAGCAAAGGTTAAAAACTATTTATAATGTTATTTAGGGAAGGATTGAAGAAGAATCTTAAAATTCGACTGGATACTACCAGAATTAGTAGAACCACCAAATCCTCCTGTAGAGAGCAAAGTGTAGAGAAAATGCTGTCTAAATGAGAATGGTGATATGTCAGAGGTCCTAACTAGTGTGTTGTATGAAGTGCTGATGAAGGAAAAAGAGAAGCTATTGTAGTTAGCATATTTCAAAAATAAAGGAACTGCTAAATTCAATATGATAGAAAAGATACTCTGGGAGCAGAATTGTACCTGCATTCATGCACTTTATGAAAATTGCTCTGCCATTCATAGGCAAATACTGAAAACTGCCTCACATTGGAATTTTCTTGGCATGAACAGGTTATATGCAACCAGTATATTCTCAAGAAAGCAGATTGCAATTCAGTTCCCTGGCCAGAGACTTCACCTGTGACACAAAATATGTGGGGTGTTTGAGCTGCCAAGATGATGGCTACAACTTGAACAACATAACTACGGGTATCATTTTGCTTACAACAACACTTCTGAATCAGAGCAAACATTTTTCAGATGTAGATATACAAAACACCTGATTTTAAAATCGTTGGTATTTACACAGAAGGTAAAATTAATCTTGAGCAAGTAAGGCACTGTTGTCTCCACAAAATCCTAATATGGCATATAAATCAGAAAGCTGTAAGATTAAAACCATAAAGGGCATAGACAGATGGAAATATTTAAACATGCTTTAAATAACTAATGAATACTAAAACTTTTGTTAAAAAGCCCATGAAAGCTCTGCCCTCTGAAGTCAGAAGAGGATACTGAAATATTGTCACAGGGGAACTCAAGATGGTGTATTCATGAGAACAGAACTGCACCACTGTGTGATGTAAAATCTAAGAGTAATTTACTAAGTGAGACAGAATGTGGATACTGATTTCTATTCTAAGATTTCTGTTCTGTCAGCTCAGAGGAACAGGACACCCACTCTGAGTATTTAAGATGCGTAAATTCTGCTGGCAGCCTGGTTTTTGCTCCCCAGCCTCAGTCTTCTGCACAGTGGTGGATGACCCTAGATGTGTTCTTCCTTTGCCATGTTCAAGGGGGTGTTTTTTTCAGCTTTATATTGCTTCACAGTTCAGATAGTGTTTATAAGTCACAAATGGCTTTACTAATCAGATCTCTTTATGTTCCTCCATACCTAAAAGCAGTAAGTGATCATCATTTTGGTCATTATCTCCTTTTAGCATCTTGGCCTAAATATATTATATTACAAGGATGTAAAGTTATTAACAGTGCATCTTAGCTACCTTTTTATTTCCCCCACACACACACACACATTTAAACCATTAGGGAGGACAGACGAATTTCAGAGCTTTCAGGTGGAGTGGACCCCCAAGACAACTATCTGAACTTCAGTTGTTACCACAAGACATATCATAAACTTCTGATGAGTAAGAACTCGGGAGATGCAGTAAAAATCTAATTTTTTTTCTGAGCAGTATTTTCAAACAGGCTCAATCCCATAACAAATATTTCCTTGAAATACCAGAGGTAGTTGAATTTTAGACATATGCAAACTCCAAACTAAATGCAAACTAGAAGTTATTCAAAATGTTAAAAAAAATCTAGTATAAATGTAAAATTTTAACAAAGCCTAAAATATTGAATACAACTAAAAATACAGTTCATTATTTTTAACCACCTGTCAAATTCAAAGCAAGCAACCAAACAAGAAAACTATTCTCCTATTAAAGCTTTTTTAAAACCCTAGAGTCATCAAATGAATAGCATTTCTCTTTCAGACATAATAAAACTTTTTACATTAAAAAAATAATTATTTGCCAATTACTTTGATTAAAATCAATTGCATTTTACACTGATGTCAATGAGCTGCATAACAACTGTTGATAAGAATTTTTACAGCTTCACATCTCTGAGCTGTGTCAGTAACAGATCTGAATGATGCACAATAGAAACAGCCAGTTTGATTGCATTAACTAGTTTCTGATAAATCCCTTCAAAAATGTCTTTTTGAAATTTCACAAAATCCAAAAAAGACTGTATGGAAATGAAACAAGTTTTCACTATGAAGGTCAAAAAGAGCATTAAGCAAGAGACATAGTAAACTCTGAAACATTTATATTTTAATTACTCTTCTCACGAATTAAGATTTTATGGGCAGATAAATCTCTGGTCTCTGTAATGATCTGTAACAAAAGGTGATAGTCAGCAGAAAATTTACTTTGTGGCAGAAGTTACAGGTAAGAACAATTGCACCCATTTAAGTACCATGGTTGTTTAACATGCTCTTCTGTACCATTTTCTCCCGATATGCACTTCCACGTGGTTATCTCACATTATAGATGTATTTTCAAGTTCTGATACATATCTACACATTTAAAACTTTGAGATTAATAATAAAAAATTATCAAGATTTATTTTCAGTTGTCCTGTTTTCAGCTGAGATAGAGATAATTTTCTTCCTAGTAGCTGGTATAGTGCTGTGTTTTGGGTTTAGCATGAGAATAATGTTGATAACTAAATGTTTTAGTTGTTACTAAGCAGTTAAGGATTTTTCAGCTCCTCAAACTTACTTGCCAACAAGAAAGTGGGGAGTACACAAAAGGCTGGGAGGAGACACAGCTGGGACAGCTGACCCTAACTGACAAAGGGATATTCTACACCAAATGATGTCATGTTCAGCATATAAAAGCTGGGGGAAGAAGAAGGAAGAGGAATAGGTTTATAGTTATGGTATTTGTCTTCCCAAGTAACTGTTATGTGTGATGCAGCCCTGCTGCCCTGGAGATGGTTGAACAGCTGCCTGTCAATGAGAAGTAGTGATTGAATTCCTTTTATTGTTTTGCTTGTGTATTGCTTTTGCTTTTCCTATTAAACTGTCTTTATCTCGCCCCATGAGTTTTCTCACTTTAACCTTTCAATTCTCTTCCTCTTCCCACCGGGGAGAGAGTAAGCAAGCGGCTGTGTGGGGCTTAGTTGCTGGCTGGGATTAAACCGTGATATTACTGAATACCTAACAGTGTTTAACTGGACAGGTATATAGCTCGTCTTTTGGTGATAAGAGGTGGAAAGATTTATGAAAAGCTTAATTATAATACTATTAATCATTTAACATGCATTTTGGATAACAATCCCATATATGGGGTCATACTTCCATCTACAAGAAAAAAAAAATCAACCTTTCAGGGGTTCATTTCCTCCTTTTTAAAATATGAATGTTTTATTTCAAAATGGAATGTGTGTGGTTTCTGATAGTCATTCCTATTAGCCACTATAAGATTTCTAAGCCTGTATTAGCTAAAGGTTTAAATGTGAGGTTATAAAGACTTTGTATTACACAAATATACTTCCAAAATCGTGTTTAAGGTGTTTGAGACTGAACAAGTAGCTCAAGGGTGACTAAATTCCAGGTTATGATCCACTTAACCTCATTGGTTTGTTACCTCCATTGATTAACTTCCTCACTACATAACCTAAGAGCTCCATAGGTAAGTATACTGAGAAAGGTCCATTCTGGTCTCTGCCTAGAGCTTCACAGTAATCTAGGTTAAGGCACACAACCTCTAAATATTGCCTAAATCTTGCTTTCTTAGAAAAGCCTCACAAAACTCTATATGCCCACAAAAATGATTAGCCTATTCAGAAGAAAATCTGATTTCTGTGTTAAAGTTCAGTGGTCACAGCACTGGGAATCTAAACTATATCACAAAGAAGTCCATAACTCTTAGGACAGGAGGTGTTCTGCATGTGATCACTTTTTATGGAACCCATTGCTAAATGTGCTATAGAGAATCCAATAGTTAAGATTTTGATGAGTCTGTACCATTTCCAGCCCTACCAGTCTGAGAAAAAAAAAAAAAAAAAAAGTGAAAGAAAAGGCTGTATGTATCTCCTGCGGTTTGTTCACTTTGCCTCTCCACTAAGACATCTCCCTTTTTAATCCACATTGTCTGATATGGTACCTTATACAGTGTAACTGAGTCTGTACTACTGACTTGTATTACAAGAAGATGCAAACAGAATCTGACCTGTATACAGTGTTATTTAGACTGAGGACCAGCTTAACACCACCATTGTTTTGTAGAATAATTACAGGAACATGGATATACACATTTTCATAATCTTTGTTCTTTGTGATTAATGCAGATCCACCTCTGGAAGCAGGCACTGCTGAATACCATGACTGAGAACACATGCAAATCCCTAATTAGCTGGTGTGTGCTGCTGGTTTTATTGGTCTTACAGCTATAGTTATTCAGCAGGGTAAGTTGATATACAGGCATTACACAATTTTTTGGGAAAAAAAAAGACAAAACAAAAAAACAAACACAAGAAAATCTGCTTCACTGAACTCTTAGATAGTGATATGGCATAAAAATGAGACAGAATTCACTATCCCTTCTCCTCTCCCTATTTCTATGACATCTGGGTGAGCACTCTCCCTCCAAGTCATCAGCTTCCTATGAGGCAGACACAAGTTTTACTAGTGTGCTTACTTCTTTCATAAGTAAAATCTAAACAGTTCCAGTTTTTTAGTTCATTAACTGTGTGTAAGCTGAGCATAAATGTTTGCAACTTAATAAGAATATAATTAGTTCATTTCCCAGTAAAGAACATAGTAATAAAAACATAAGCACACTAAAATTATTTAATAGACAGCTAGAAATAAATACTTCTCCATTTTTTTTAATTATTTCACAATTAGCCATTTTTAAAAAGGAGCAAGCAGCCAAAATAGTATCCCCTTAAATGAAGCATTAAAATACACATTTGACTTTTATGTTATAGTTTTCTTTCCCTTTTGATTTTAATTCTAACCTCTGCATGGCACATTTTTGCTAACCACGTTTAGGTCAAATGGGACAGTACAAATCACGCAAATGTAGACTGCTCTGTGAAATATTTAGTGGCTACATTTGGTACAAAAATTAGGAAATGTTCTTTGCTCTTAATGATCAATACAATGAAATTACATCAAATTCACAGAAGCAGTTGCTATGCTCATCAGCCTGAATAGCACTGGATATAAGACTTCCTCAAACTAACTGCTACCTGAGAAGGAACTTCTGTATCATTTTTAATGAAAAAAAAAAACAACTTTGTGACTAAATTGTAATCAGAAGTTAAAAAAATGAATTATTAATATTTTGTGCCAGACTTAAAAAAAGTATTGAAATATTTTGGTCCACAATACCACATTAATCCACTACCCACAAGATATTCTTTAAGATGTTTCCAGAATCAAGTTTCTGAATAAAGTGTTCTTCATAGGGTAATTATAGATTAACTCACTTGTATCCTATGAAAATATTTTTGCTACTCCTAGTTAAAGTCCTCAGGCTCTGTCCTGAGCTGAGGGTTGAGGGTCCCAGTGTTGACCTGCGCTCACCTTGGCCGGAGCTGGGCTGAGCTGGTTTCAGGACCTGCCTCAGGCCCAGTGTTTGTTGCCTCCCCTGCCTGAGTTTGAGCTCTGCCAATGTTGTCTGTGGGGTGTGCAAGGGTGTCATACTCCTTCCAGGCTTTAATTTAGGACATGAATGACTTCTCATAAACTGCTCTTCCCCATGCATGCAATTCTTCTTGATGAACCTGCAACTGCTGAGAGTAAGACCCACAGATATATGAGAGAGTACAACAACAAAGAAAATAAGTAGATATTAATAAATTTTCCTGTATAACAACTTTAATTGCATTATTAAAGAGACTTTACTGTATTATTTTAGGCTGTAACTTGATGTCGTAAAGGAACTGTTGTAAAGGAACTAATAATAGGTGTTCATTGCATTTTTATTACACTGCTAATTTTTTATTTAGATTAACAATAAATTCTCAGCTCTATATGTATAGCATGTTCCGTTTATCCCATAGCAAAAACGTAACACTTTAAATCACTTGAAAGTGTTTTTTGTTATGTTTTTTCTTCCTTTTTACTTAGTACTGTCCTAAACCATGAGTCATTGCAAACTTTATCAGGAATGATTATTCTGAGTCTAGTTCATTAAAATGTTAAGAAAAAAAATGTTATGTTCACTTCCCTGTTTGATGAATTCATTGAGACATATCAGTTTAGTAGTTTTTAGTTAATTTATACTATGTCATGTTGATTTTGTGTTGTTCTTAATGAAAAATGCTTTCCCAATTCTATCGTCATTTCTCCTCCATTTATCTTTGAAACTTTCAATGTAACTTCCCAAACCTATTTTAACTTCAATTTACCTATTTTGCACGCAGAAAATGTACATAAATAATGATTACTCAAACCTCAGCTATCATTATTTTTTCCTTCTGCAATTAATTTAAAAGCAGATCAAATATCAGATTCCCACCTCATGTTGAATACAACTCATGAGTTAACAAATTGCCATTCAAAATTTTGAGCATAACAAGCAACTGGAGGAAGGACCTTTCAGTTTTTAACAACCATTCAGTCATGAAAGATACCCCAGCTTTGCTTTCTTTTGTACATACACAGGCAGTCTCAAATACTGCAGCTCTAAGCTTCTATGAGATTTCTTTATCTAAAGAATTACTACTGACCTATCTTCCACTTTATCTGTTAGAACATTTAGCCTTAAATACTCAGAAGTTGTTACCTGGAAACAAATGTTGCTATTTTTATAGACATAAATTCCTTGCTTTTTTCCTCCCACATGGTGTTAACATTCCTGCCACACAAATCATTCCAGCAGATATCAGTAAATCGTACTTCTAAATAATTCCAACTCCTCTTGTTTATCATTTGGACTGCTAGTTTTAGTTAAAAGCAATTCAGAGTAGGGAGGATCTCTGCCCTGGGATCATGGACACAGCAGCTGCTTTTCTGTTTTCACCCAGCTGCTCATTCATTCTCCTTTCTCAGCAGGACATGAGGTAACAATGAGATGACAAAACTTACACATCGAACTAAAGAGAGGGAAATTGCTTACTAATTACAGCTCTTCATAGACAACTTTTTACAGCTATTTCCTGTTTGTCCCGGGTTATTGGCTGCGTTTTTGGAACTGTTACATTTCAGTGACTTTATAGTTAGTTGGAGTTATACATATCCTTTTTTTTGTTGTTTTTGGTTACCAGAAGTCCATTTATCTTTGCCTTTCTCCAGTCAAGTAGAACACAACACTGTAGTTTTGATTTTGATTTCTTACAAAATTTTCATTCATTCCTTTGATTGATTGCTTTGGTACATGGTTCTATTCTTCATGGAATCGGAGCTAGCCTGGTTATCTAGGCCTCCTTTTCGTCTAAAATGTTCTACAGTATCTGTATGCATTCTTTCTACCAAAAAATATTTCCTAAGAGTAAAGCTAAGTATATGTTTCATAAAATAAAAGTTATATTATAGCTTCAGGCAAGAAAAAATAATTTCAGACCAATTAAAATTGGACAAGACCTTGGTGATGACCTGGTTGAAATCCTTGCTAAAAAGAAGTCCAGTTTTGAATTCAGTTAGATCAGGTTGCTGAGGACTTTGTGCAGCTGAGTTTTAAGTATCTTCAAGGATGCAGATTTCACAACCTCCCTGTGCAAGCCTAAACCATGTTCCAAATTTGTATCTAATTAGGATTTCTCTTCTGCAGTTTGTGTGAGTTGCCTGTTGTCCTGCTTTCACCTCTAGAAAGAGTGTCTCTTCTTTTTCATAGCCCAGCAGATCACTGAAGACAGCAATTAAAACTCCCCCTTAGCCCTCTAAAACCTGAACAAATCCAGTTCTCAGTTTATCTCAGTGCATCTTGATCAAGACACCTTCTCATCTTGGGGATACTCTGCTGGCCTTGCTTCTGTTTTGTAACAATTTTCCTGTAAAAGGGAGCACCAAGCTGATTGATTAACACATCTTTTATCAGCTACAACTACTGTTTCATTGCACATCATCACAACACTGCATATAGAGTTGTACCAAAGAAGCAAACTTCTCATATTCACTCTTTAATTTTTCTCAGAATTTTCTTATCTACTATTGCTGTTGAAATTTACAAGTTGCTAAGTTAAAAACACTGTGTCTCTTTGCTCATGTTCACCACCAGCTTATCAGTAAGGAGAAAATAACCACTGTACTCTAGAACAGTTTACTCAGTGTTTCATAGCCTTTGTATCCAGAACACCAACATACTTGTCTCAACTGACTGAGAAGACACCGTTCCAATAACAAAATATCCATTGGAAACCAAATAATCAGACAATCAATAAGAATAAAACCATCATAGCCTTCTTTTCTAGGCTAAAAGTCCTCACCTATGCCCTGAAAACCTCTCATGTTTTGCCTATACATCACTGACAGTATTTTAAATTCCCCTTGTATATATATGGCTGTTCCTGTATTTCAGACCTGCTATTGCAGATCTTCTGAATACTCACACTGACAGTATTTATACTCACCTGGCTTTTCAATATTTTTTTTTTCACTAGAGGTCTGAGGAGTTTTGTTTGTTTGGAATGAAAGCTGTGGGTGATGGAACATAAAGTTGTGGCCACAGAAAAAAAGCACTTTAGTTTGATAAGCTGCCACAAGACAATCTATTTCAAACTTTGTGTGGGTCAATCAATATCCCCAAAATAAAATGGCTCCAAACACATTTATATTTCAATTGCTTTGTTTTAAAAATGGTAGAAGCATAAAATATTGTGAATGTTTGAACAAAGTCAATAAATGCATCTATGATTTATCCAGTCTCAATCAGTGTTGTAACTCACTGAGTCCTAATATCACATGGCAGGTGTAAACTTCTTGTAAACGACTTACAAGGCTGACAGACAAAATGAAATTTAATGGTTCCTACCTCTCAAGGCCCCATACACAAAATCAACTTTAATTTGCTACAGAGCAGTCCATGAACATGGGCAAAATGGAGTAATTCATCATTTTCAAGGTGTATGTTGATCTAACATTTAAACCACATTTATGTTCATAATTATTGTTTTATTTTGTGTTATTTAGCTGAGGAGAAAATAAAATTTTATGTAGAATATCCGTGTAAGTCTTAAGGAATATTAATGACCCGTGAAATCTAGTGAGCTAGGTGAAAGGTTTTTTTTTAAGTCAGCTTCAAGAATTTTTCTGTTTTCCCCTAGAATACAAACTTTACAGCGATCACTTCAGTTTTGCATTATGCTGTATGTTTTCTTCATGCACATGTTTATTATGCATTACACAACTCGTTTCTTCACCATCAAGATTGAGACAAGACTTTTTCCAGTTCCTTAGAAAGAGCTTTGTCACACTTTCAGAAGCATGCAATGAGATGCATTGCTTGATATGCAGCTAGACTTATTTTCAGAAATGCTGTTGCTTACATCTGATGGGCAATCAGGGGCAGAAATGTCTTCCACATGAATGGAGCACTAAGTGAAAAATCAAATTTGTGTATTAGCTCTTTATGTTATTCCCATTTTAAAAGGCAAGAAGGATACTGGGAACTACAGGTCATCAGGCTTGCATCAGTCTCTAGGAAGAGCAAGTTCTCCTAGAAGGTATTTCCAAGAACAAGAAGGACAATGTGACTGGGAACAGCCAGCAAGAACCTATCAAGAGCAAATGGTCCTTGACCACTTAATCAGTTTCTATCATGAAATGACTGGGTCTGTGGATGAGAACAGTTGTTCATGTTGACTTTAGCAGCATTTCTTTTAAATGATCTCCAATAGCAGTCTGGAAGTCAAAGGGGTGAGACAGGAACAAGCTCTGTGGATTCTAAGGTGGCTAAAAAATGGTTTATCCATCAGATTTAAAAGGCTAGTGGATAACACTGTGAAATCTAACCAGTACCTAGTTGTACTCGACATTCCACAGGTATAGACTTAAGACCTTCATCAATGTCAGGAAGAGTTAATGCTCATCACTATTGTGGACAACATCATAATGATGATTACTTATTAGTGGGAATGAGGATTTCCATTCAGAGGGACTCCAAAAAGCTGAAGGGATGAACTATTGGAACCTGACAAAGTTTGACAGAGATGAATGCACCCAGGATGGAAGAGCCCTACACATCAGTATGGACTGGGAACTGACTGGCTGTTTTACAGTCTTTCGGGGAAGGACTGGGGGGTTTGAATACGCATTAGCAGGGTACCTTTAGGCAAGTGAAAACTCACCAGTTACTGGGCTGAATTAGCAAAAAGTATAACTGTAGATTAAAGGAAGTAAACAATTCCCTCTACTTGGTGTATCTGTAATACTGTGTTCAATTTTGTCTCCTTGTCAATAATTTGGATAAAATCCAACCAAAGACCACTAAGATATTAGAACACTAAATATTAATGCTTCAATGACTGGCACACATAACATGAGAAGGGGTTGAAGGTTTGTGTACCCTGGAGAAGAAAATACTTAAAGGGGGGACATAACTGCCCTCTTCTCTTACCAAAAAGAAGGTATAGAGAAAAATGGAACAAACCATTTCTCAGACATGCAGAAGCAAATAAAAAGAGGCAGTCACCACAACCTGGGGAAATTTAAAAGAAAAAAAAGAGAACACCAAAGAAAACCAACCAACCAAACAAAAAACAAACAAAACAAAACAAAGAGCCCTAGAGTTATCCATATCAAAGTATGTCAAACTGATTATCTGTGTACTTAGTTTCAGAAGAAAAGGGAAAGAACCAGCTATACAAGTACCACCCTAGACCTGTGAGAAGGTATGGTCTGGGTGGATTTCACCTTTCCTATTGTGAAGTGTCTGAAATGTGATTTATATATGAGTTACTTGTCTCAGCTAGCTTTGTGATCAATTGCTATTTAGTCAATACAGCCAGGGGAACTGTAGAAAGTGATTCCTCAGGAAATGGGGAGAACCTGTGTAGGCTGTGACATTTTACAGTTTCTGTGAAATAGTAATGTAATTGATTGCTCTTGTCTCTGCCATACTTTACTCTGATCATGCTGTGCTCTTTACCAGTTATAGTGAAACTGTTTCTGTGAGTGCTAAAAGGAAAGAAATGTATCCTCCATAAGCAAGAAATACTTTTTTATAATAAATATATTCTCAGAAAGGACTTGTGCTGACACTGCTTTCTCAGTGACATAGTAAATCAGGAATATTATTTCTTTGACTTATATGGTGAGGATAGAAAATGGTCGTATGTTATATATAAGAGAGGGACTCATCTAGGCAGGTTTGGGTTTCTGCAGTGCAGGCACTTCTCACCTCCAGAGACCAGATAAGTAGCTCTCAAGACCCCTTTGGCTAGTCTCCATGGATTATCGTGAACATGCTCATACTCAGAAAGTTGTTTCGTGCACTCTCAAAGAAATTTCTGTGCTTCAGCTCAATTTCATAGCTATTAGACAGCAAAAGACTTATCAAATGGAAGCTCTTCTTGTGGAAGTCTGGCTCAGTATTCCTGAAGTATCTTACACCCTTACACCTAAGAGTCTGAAGAAATAGTGAAATTACAATGAAGCTACAGATTCTAATAAATAGCACAAGTTACTTGGTCAAGGATGGGAAACAATGTCATCTGTAACAGATTATGTCACACATAATTCATTATCTGAGTTTTAATTAAAATGCAGACGTTACTTAAACACAGGTGTTTTGTGATCTGTACACATAGTATTTCAAAAATAAGCCTCTGCTCCCAACAGCAACAGGGACTCTAGTAAATCTCACAGTCATGACAGTCTTATTGTCTTGTCATAGGAATTACAAAATTCAATTATATGACCTGCCTTACACAGGAAATCTACCTGATTTTATGGGTATATTTTCCAAATAAAAAGGTCAAAAAATGAAGTGAATTATCTGCTGTAACATTTTCTCCCTCTGCCAATAAAGGTTCTCTGCATGTATTGTCCTACAATTGTTTGAGGTGATTACTACTCTAGGCTCAACCAACAAAAGTAAACTGATTTCTTAGAACTACTGTCTTGGCAGAGACTTGCTGTATGAAGTGCCCATAACTCAGTTCATATCAACCAAAATGGGTTAGGAGTGATCTTGCAACAAGTGGAGACTGGAGAACTGACAACCTCAATCAGGAGGAAATGAATGGTCATGAGCAACTGAAGTCAAAATGGAAACATGCTCCCCTCTGCATATGGAAAAGGACATGTGAAAATGGAATAACAGAAATATACATGTTCAGCTGCTAATACAATTTACCTAGGATAAATTGTGTGGAAATGGATACTGAGGTAAAATTTCAAAGTTTTTTCTCTACGACTTTAATCTCTAATTCAAGTCTGAGTCACACAGAACTATAAAGTTTTCTGAGGATGTCCTGATCTGACTTTCTTGCAGCTTTGCACAAAGCCTGTGACAAAATCCATCTTTCTACAGCAGAAGATCTGATGTACAAGATTCTTCTCATGTTGCATTTGTAATAGACGTGTTATTGTTTGAAGCAAGAGTTAGGGTCAATGTAATCTTGCTTCACTTACACAACAGCAAAACTTAAGTTAGCTTTAAGGTTATTGTTATATGCAAATTACTTTTAACAATAAATTGAATTATACAGTACTGATGGGAACAGAAGGGGAAAGTAATTTCCTATAAACTCCTGTTCATTTCCTGTGCATGTAAAAACACAAAATTAAAACCTCATAGTGTGTACTGTAGAAATAAAGGAGGACATCTGCAGATTTGAGGTTCTGATTGATACAAGTAGAATCTGATTAGCTATTCATAGGGTAAGTTGCGTATGATTTTTGGAGGTTTTAGCATATCAGTAATTGTGAGGTCAGTATGTTCACTGAAAGTGTGAAAGATGAAAGTTGCATCAGCAGAAGTTTTCCTCCTTCATTATTTTACACAGCTGTTACTAAATTTAACTTTCAGTTGTTCAGTTTTTGAGCTCTGGATCATGAGGTTTTAAACGAAAATGATAAGGACAATAATTAAGCAGTAGTAGAAGCAAATAAAATAAAAAAAGATTAACAGTTTCCCCTACTAAAGACGCATTCTAGGATATTATAGAGACAGCTGGACAATTTATCTGTCTCTTTGACGTACTGATGATAAAAGCGATAATGTGCAATACAAAGTCAATTACTTGCTTATACAATTCTGAATGTGCCAAAACCATCATCAGAATCACAGTTAGCTAGTTAGCACCTTCCCTCACACTCAATGCTATTGTATTTGTCTTTGAGTGATCACTGAACAAACAAATGCATCCTTTTGCATCTGTTCCTAATTTAACTGTTCTGATCTGAAAATGCTAGCTCAACAGGGAAACTATGGCTAGATCCAACTGTTATATTTAGGAGAGTAGAGTGAGAAATAGAATTTAGATGCCTAACTGAAAATTCACTGTTCTGTTAACTTCAGAGTATCACTCCTTAATTGTGGAAGTGTCAGACTGAATTCTCAACGCATTGCAACTTTTTAAACATAAGATTCCACATCTTGAAATTTCTTCTTTGATTTGTCAGAAGCGCCTGAATTCTTATTGCAGAAGGTATTTGCTTCCAGGAGATCACTTTACCCTAGGATTCCATTCCCCAGTGGATTAAACAGTTAAACCAGTGCCACTAAAATCCTGCCTGAGTTTGACCTCTGCCCGTGCCTCCATGGGAAAGGTCTGGCAAACCCATGGAGTCACTGCCCAACAAACAGGAGCCCCTGGGGGCACTGTGGTTGGGGATGCTGTGGGGACATGTTCACATTCATCTGTGAGCAGCCAGAAGGCAGCAGCCTGGGTTGAGGAAACATTTAGAAACAAGCAAAAGCAGTCTCCAGGACTAAGGAGGAAGGGACTCCCATCAATGATGCTGAACTCCTCCTTAAGATGATGGAAACTCACGGGGACACCTCACTACCGCCTTGCTTGAGAAAAACTAATTTTGTCCATATTAAGAAGGCTGACAGTGTAAACAATACTGAGGAAAAGGCATGGATTATTAATGAGGATTTTTTTGGTATTATTTTAGCAACATTATAACCTAACAAGTGTTGCATTCTGATAAGATCTACAGCATGTTCCCTTCACTCCATAACAAGACTTAAGTGCAATACCAGGAGTCACATTGTCTCACTGTTCAACTTTCAGACTTCCCAAGTGACATGAATGCATACCATGTTGTGTTGTAAGGAGGTAGTGTTTACTGAGAACGTGTTCAGAAAATGAGAAGACCTGTCCTTTTTGAAAGAAATCCAGATTTCTGTCTTCCATTTTCCAGGAAAGGCACTTTCAAACTGCTTGACTTTGTTTCCTGGAAGTCAAGGGATCATCTCTCTTCTACATATTGGGTTGCAGAGGCAAGTGCAGACTTACATGCACTATCCAATTACACATAATTTTGAATCTGTCCTGCTTAGTGATTCTGATTCAGGAAAAACTGAAGAGATCCCATATCCCAGCTAGTCTTTAGGCCACTTCTGTTATCTCTTTTACTTCAAACACCCTGTCATCCCTTGTAGAATGTAATACACCCTAAAAGCAACTAGCAAGAAGCAAAACATACCTCATATTATTTTGGTCACTTTGGACTGAAAATCCACATGCACAGGGGCAAGTCAACTCAGTACTACAGAACTGTCACATTGATAAGGAGGAAACCTGGTTCAAGTTCTGTTTGGGGAAGGTATGCAGAATACTATACAGATGGCATGAGGTCTCAGGGGAAGACGAGGATATCTGTTGAGTTTAGGTGCAAGCCAAGTGTCTTTCTGAACAAAGGCAAGAACTTCTTGGGAACAAGGTAAATATATGCAGAGGGGCCTCATTAGTTTTTCTTGATATTGAAATCTTATAACCCAGATTTTAACTTCTTTGTCTCTTAAAATGTAACCAAAAAATATTTGAAACAGATCAAAATTCACATTTTCCACTTGCACAAAATTTCAGGTGCAAAATTCACATTTTTTTTTCAATTTATAAACCGAAATTACTAATGGAGTTTCACAAAAAATATATCTGCACTACAAGCTTTAGAGTGATAGTGCATGTTGTCTTTTAATGCTTTTTTTTTTTCAGGTAAATACAAAATAAAACAGAAATAAACCTATTTCTGCTGTCCATATGGCAATAAGGAACAAGTAGAATGGCTGGAAGTCAACCAAAAAAACCCCCAAAAAACCCAAACAAACAAAAAACCCCAACATTGTATTAAAGAAAAATTAGAAAAATGTTTAAATAATAATATGTTTATTACTATCTTCTGTATTAGAAATCAAAAATACAAATAAAAAGATCAGCAACAATAGATACAGTATAACCTGGGGACTGTAAGGATTTTTACAGCACACAGAGGAACATGAACTCCATTCAAGGGGGATTAGAAATTTCGCATACTTAAGCCTGTGTAGAGGCGAAGAGAAGCATTTATTCTGAAAAGCCTGACGAAGTCTACATTTTGATAAATATACACCATTTTCTTCAAATGTTAATTTTTAAATTGCAGGTTGGTAGACTTACAACTAAGATTTCTGAGAAAGAAAAATTGCCTGAAAGGTGTTCCATTGTAAACCGTAGGTTTTTGGTTTTTTTTACAATTCTAACTGAAATGCCATTCATTTAAGAACAGTCTCAGTTTGAGATGAAGTTTTGCAGAAGAAAAAAGTCTTTGAATTGTCAGATATGCAGAGATTACATCTGGTGGCAGAGATCAACGACAAGATGTGTGAATTTTATGGACAAAAGTTAAAATAGATTTGTTTTTATCTTTCTTCCCAAGGCAGCAGTGACACAGGAAAACGTTTTTCATAAATGACTTGGATCTCCACAGTTTCCTCAGAAGGTAGGAGAGGTCCATATGAGGAAATATATGTTTCACTTCAAGATTTTTACTACTCAAAACTCATTATTGATGACAATGAGAAAAAAATATTGTGATCATATATATAAAATAATTGCAATAGTGTAATAAATCAAAGCTTTCGCTAATGTCTCAAAACAAACACCTAAAGAAAACCATTCCCATGGTACTAACCTTTCCATTATATTGTGTCCATCTCCTGAGATGTGTATTTTGTGCATATCCTTCACTTGCACAGATAGAGAAGACAGTAAAACAGCATTGGTTTCGTATCACTATAAGTTATAAGTCTAGCCTATTTTCGTCTTTAAAGAAACTCTGAGAGTATAACATGAGATTTTTAATTGTTAATTTGGGTCAAAATTCATAACTTTAAAAGACTTATCAAGTGTCTGATCTTCTTAAGAATGAATCATTAAAAAAGAGCCAGCAGCAAGTCTGGAGATAATGACTAAAATTACATTTTCTAAGGGGGACAGTCTCAGTGGAGGAAATGACTCCAGACTTTTCTAGGGCATGATATTTGAACTGGATTCCACAGGGATAAAAATTTGAACTTACCATTCCAGCAGAATTTAGAGTTAATAGCAAGGTTTATTGGTGAATTTTAAAGACAAAGCCAAAAGGTTGTTAAATCAAGTTGAGTCTATGTCATTTTACTGATAAGCAGTGAAAAGTACTGGGCATTGTTTTCCACTTTTCAAAACTAGATGGAAATGTGATGCTATGCAAATGGGAAGGTAGGATAAATGTAAAAATCTGCATATGGATAGTGGAAGAAAACCTTGAAACACAAAATCAGCCAGATAGGCACTGACCTGTGGAAATTCACTGGTGATTTTTTTTATCTGCTGCTAGAGTGTATGCAGAATTAAGGAAAGTTATGTAGGTCTAAAAAATATGAAGGGTAATTATTTTACCTCTGTAACCTAATTAATTGGGACTTTGTGACTTATAGACAGATATTGAGCAGAAAATCCGTACTGCATCAAGAGGAGTAATCAAGGTATACATCATAGAGCTCTGACATTGTCCAGTGACAAAATATAAAATATAATTTTATTATATCTATACATACATGTTTTTATTTCTATATAAAATACTCTTATACAAATATAAGAGATAAATATATAGCATGAACTGAATACATAAAATATATAGTAGTCCTAAAAGACATTTTGAGATCACAGAAGATATGATTAACCACTTTAAAAGTATACATAATAGAGTGGAACTAGATGTACAAGACAATTGCTAAGTACATACAGAGACGTGGTAGAGTACAGTCTTTGGATTTGGATAACTGGAATCTCACGTGTACTGCTTTGCTATCAGTGCTGTTTGTTTATATCTACTTGGACAATGTAATCTGTTTTAAGGGAATGATCCTTCAGGTCCAGATCAAATGCCAAAGAACAGCTTTATGATTAGAGTATTCTGTTGTTTCTGGAGTAGACTGGCTACAGTCTACTGTTAAGGTTGCTTAAAAAAAAAGAGAACTCTGTCATAGACCACCCTCATTGTGCATTATACTGTTCTGTGTCTCTTCCTTACCTGAGAACCTGAGTTGAGGTTGCTTGGGAGTTTTCCAGTATTCAATAGCTGCTTCAATGATCTTGAAAATCTGTGTAGCGTGGACATAGTCAAATTAGTATGGTTTCATCCATATTGACCATAAGGAAAGCTTTCTGATGGAATTATTTGCAGAATTGCAAAAAGCTTTGTCCCAGGAAGAAAGACCTGAGAAAATTAACACACAAAGTATGTGGATGACAAAGGAGCTGGGGCCCAGGACTAAGTTGGGTTCTAGTGACATATGGACATGAGAGGAGTTAAGGTATTCGACAGTGTGCCATTACCTCACTGCAATGACTGACACCCACTCCAGTGCTCTTATAAAGTAACTCCTGAGTAAAATTTGTAATGACTTCTGTTTTGAAAGTGCAACAGTGAATGAAGCTGGTCCACGGAGGAGATAATTTTAATAGATGTTTTTTGTTTCTGGTAGTCAGCTCTTGCTAGAGGATAATAGGTTCACCTCAGGGTGATGTACACTTCCTAGATGTAGATTTCATATAGACTCTTATCAACATCTCAGAGCCCAAGTCATGTGTTCAACGCTCTGCAACTTAGATGAAGACAACTTTTCCTAATCTCAAGAACAATTTGGAAAGATGCTCAGACAATGCTAGAGGATTTTATTATGCTATTTGCTGTTTTAATTTTGTAATTTTTTAATAAATAATAAGTTCAGATTTTAAGCATAACAAGAGGTGGGGGGATGAGGGGGAAAGGGGAAAAGAATGAAACTAAATAATGGCAGGTGAGAAACTTCAGGAGAAAAATAAAAAGAAAACACAAACAAACCAAACAAACATACACACACAAACACAAAGGGGAAAAAAGAACACTCTTAACTTGAACTTAAAGGGAAAAAATGAACACTCTTAACTTGAATTTAAATTGAACTACTCAAAGTGACTATAGAAGAAAAACAGACTGGCTTACTTTGTAAGGAATAGCAAGTGCACTGCAGTAGATGCAGTCTGCCTAAAAGCAAGGTGACGTGTTAAATATATCCATTTACTGTATCTGTAAAAATGTAGCTTTTTATAAGCAATAAACGTTAAAATAAAAGCTCTGCTTGGAGCAGTGTTCCTTTGACATTGTATTTCTCTGGCTCTCCTTTTGCTGAGGCTCCCACTTGCAGGTGCAATGAGACTTTCACTTTTTTTTATTTCTATATCTGAAACATGTTCAAGATTTAGGTTAATAAACTAGCCACCTATTAAAGTTTCTTTAAGTCCTTAAACATTTCCGAATTTTAAAATTAAGAACCTTAAGAATTAAGATTTAAATGTCATATTGCTCTACCAATTACCAAGAATCTTAGAAACCATACAAAGCTCTGAAACTTTCAATGGTACTTCATTGCTGAGAAATTGCTATATGTATGATTTTGAAAAGGCATATTCATACCACCTGCATGATGATTAGCTCTGTGCTGATGCTTGATGATGGTTAGTCAGTGCAATACAGTTAAGGAACCAGTACCGTTACGCTTCATCATTTCTGAGTCAGTGGTTTTGTGTTTGTTTTTTTTTGTTTTGGGTTTTTTGGTTTGTTTTGTTGTGTGAAGGGTTTATTTAGTTTGGTTTGTTGTTTTTGTCTGGTTGGTTGGTTGGTTACTTGGTTTGGTTTTTTCCCCTTTCTTTTAGCAATGTTCACATATCTTTGGGATTGAGACAAGGGCTTTTGAATGAGCTAAGCGTTTTGGTAATGTCTACTCTTAACACCTACACTGGCACCAAGTCAAGGAGGCCTAATTTTCACTACACGGTAGCACATTAAAGAAAGAATTTTTTTGAGTAATCTAAAACCTGTTTCAAATTAGAGGCACTAAATGATAGAAGAGAAA
Organism: Pampusana beccarii; assembly: GCA_013399365.1. Lineage (NCBI taxonomy): Eukaryota > Metazoa > Chordata > Aves > Columbiformes > Columbidae > Pampusana > Pampusana beccarii. The sequence goes on along the minus strand of VWYH01004651.1, from coordinate 91,524 downwards.
ACCAACAAATAACATCAGGTTTTCACAATGTATCCATTTTCCTTCTGTGTTCTCAGAATGGAAGACTACATAAGATCTTTGAAAGATTTCAGCTTTCAGGCTTTTGCCATTTAGCACATATAGATCCAGTGAGTCATGCTGCCTTGTAGTAGTATCTGTTCATCTGAAGATATTTTAGCTAATGATTAGTAGTTTCTTTATGATTAAATCAATACATTCTAGTGCTAAGGTCCATGTGGTCTGACAAGCTACCAGTTGTCTCACTAATAGAGTACACAATACAAGAAAAATACAATTTTAATTCCTCTCTAACATCTCAACTAGGATAAATCCCAAACCCTCAGGAAAAGACAAATCATTAATTGAAAGCTTTTTTGCTCTGAAAATATTTCTTATCAATGATTCATTATATATAAAAATGTCCCAGATGGCAAAGAAATCACTGGGCACATTTAAATATCTTTAGACAGAAATGTCCTAGATGATTTAGTAGGAATATTCTCATTTAATATATGAGCCATTTTGAGTGAAAGTGTTTTAAGACCACTCTGACTTAATTTCATGTCAAGGAAATACATTAGCTTAGTCCATTTTGGGATGGAAAATAATTTTAGAAAACAATAAAATTCACACGTTATTGTTTGAATAATAGTTACTAACCAATTCAGTATATGAATTAATATGTCCATTACTTCAGTGAGTTTTAGAAGTTTTCTTGATGCATGGAGGAGATCCTGAAAAGACACGAAGTGTCATCAAGTTATGCTTCATTATAATTTCATTCAATTCCAGATTTTCACTTTAGCAGTTCTATTATCTCAGATATTCAAAGACTGAAGACGGTTTCATTGTGTTTGGTTTTGGTGGTTTTGTTTTTGCTGTTGTTGCTTTTTCATTGTTGTTGCTGTTGTTTTCAGATTTAGTTTTAGTCTTTATCTAATCTTTATTTCAGTTTTATACTTCATCTAATCAAGATTCTACTAACTTACAAAGTTATTACTAAGATTTAGTGATTCAGAAGTAAATGATCAGCTCTCTGGATATATATATTTTTTTCCTCATGTTTCCCTTAGATGGTTTATAGTTTGTTTGGGGTTTTTTTGTTTGTTTGTTTGTTTTAATTTAGTATATTACATATGACTTTAACAAAACTCCTGAAGTTCAAATCTTTGTTTTTGTTACAGTATTGAACTCTGTGACCCCCATTTTCACTTTTATTTCATGGAAAAATGGAATATGAACAGCATGTTTTCTTACTTATGTTTTTCAACATTTTCCACAATAGATTAACTACAGACTGACTAAATGACTTTTAAAATGCTGAAAGTAAATTGTCAAATCCTAGAAAACAGACCTGTAATTTATGCAGGTTACTTGTATGGTTAATTAAGTGGAAACCAGCTTCAGAGGTAGCTTTCCAGTTTCTGTAAAGATATTCAAGAAGGCAATTGATGAGACAAGAGAAAAAAAAAAAAAAAAAAGAATGAAAGTGAGACTGAGGGAAATCTCTGTGCTTTGACCAGAAATTTGTCTATGGTCAATCTACAATATGCACATACATTTATGGCTAGTCACTGTGCACAGGGAAATGGTGAGCTTCCTGAAGTAGCAACCAATGCGACCCAGAAAATTCCTGACCTATTGCCTCTAAAACATAAATGTGGCTTTCATCTTTCTTCCCGATTTTTGTCTCACTGCCTTAACATAATTGTGTGATGCCTGGGATTTGGGTGTTTTGTTGTTGTTTTCCACATAAATTATTTTGAAACCTACCCCTTTAAAAAAGGTGTTCCAACTAGTAGCACTGAGGCTGAAATCAGCATGTTTTTTTCACATCACTGGTGATGAACAAAACAGGGTCAAAAGGATGGGTTCCAGCTCATGTAATTTTAGAAGTTATTTTAGGCATCTAGAATTCTAGTCATCTAAAATTCCTTTTTCATAAACAGAGTTACAAATGGAGACCTGAGGGGTTAGTTTGACATATCAGAAGTCATCTTTGGGTTCAGTCTTCAAAGCATTGACTTCTTTCCATTGACCACAGATGGTAACTTGGTTGGCAGTAAAATTACAAAACAAATTTCTGCCTTCACATATATGAATCCCACCTAGTTGAAGTTTAGGGNGCTGCCCAGGGAGGTTGTGGAGTCTCCTTCTCTGGAGACATTTAAAACTCGCCTGGATGCCTTCCTGTGTAACCTCATCTAGGTGTCCTGCTTTGGCAGGGGGGGTTGGACTAGATGATCTTTTGAGGTCCCTTCCAATCCCTAACATTCTGTGATTCTGTGATTCTGTGAATATGAAGCTGAGTATGTTCAGCACTTTGTAAAGAAATAGAACATACCATGAATATGTTGGATTCTAGTCTCTGAGTGATTGTTTTATTCATTACACATTAAATGGCCATGGAAATAAAGGAAATGTAGTCCTTGGAACAGAAAGAAGAAAAGAGGATTCTTGTGTTAAAGAAATCTCTATCTTTTGGTCATTTCTTCCACCACAGTTCCTATCTTTTATCGTTAAACATTGCAGCTTGAAGAGAGTAGGGAAAGACGCCTGAGGGCAGCCCTCTTCCTTATTTCTAGACTCTAGGTAATGTAGTTTTAAATTCTTTCATTAGACAGTCTACAGCCCAGAACTCCTACCTATATATTTAGTGATTTAATCCAAGCAAAGAATTTACAGTAATAGAAGTGAATATCACATAACAATAATATAAAGAATGTATGCCTCCATTTGTGGCTTTGGATAAAAGTAGTGATTACATTTTGTGCAAAACCCAAGGATATCCACATATGTGACGTGCGGTCTACATGCACCTGACAAATTTGGACCTTCAGACTGCTGAGACACTACTTTGGCTGCTTCATATGTCCAATTATAATGCAAACTGGAGTTATATTTATAGCTGCATAGGATGGGAGACCCGTATCCAAAAGACTCTAAATCTGAATTTTGCATTAAAAAAAAAAAAGTATCTTTCAAGTTCAAAAGCAATTTACAGAAATGCTGAATAACACTTCCGTTTTGACTGTTGGTAATGCAGATCTTTAACTGTTATTGAAGTCCTGTTCTAGCCAACTATTTTTTTTTTTTTTGGTCAGGCTCCAAAATATTACTTAAAAACTATTCTAAAAATAGAAAAAAATAAATTCTCTAACTTATTTCTACTGAAAACATAAAATTATTTGTTATAATATAAAAAAGCATGAGCTTTTCAAAATTCACATTGAGAACATATTCTGCTAATACTTATTTTAATATTAAATACTAACATTTTTTTTCCTGTATTTCACAACTTAAAATGGGCAAAGAAACATATGCAAGAAACAAACTCCACATTAATGCTGGCACATCCTTAAAGCAGGTTGTTTTATGCTGGATTGTACTAGAATTTTTAAACTTGATTAAATGTTGCATTATGTTCACGTCACATTTTCAGTGATGAGTATTTACTGCCTGAACCTACTCAAGTTGACAACATATTTAGCTGACTAAATGGAAAACTTCTTAGACTCTTTTTTGTTTTCCTTCTTCCATGTGAAATTTCAAAAAACTTATTACATTAACTTTGAAAATCTATTTTAGCTGACTTCGCTGTTCTATTTTTTTCTTCCCCACAGGTTTTCAGGTATCTCACTCCTGCACATAGTCGTGTTCTCAGCCCCAGAAATTCAATCAGGTAAACTAATAAACACTGATGTTGCCNTTGTTTTTTAAAATTTTTTTTTTTTTTTTTTTTTTTTTTTTTACCTACCTCTAGCAGATGTAGTGTATTCATCAGTGCCTTTGGGCAATGCAATATTGATTTTTTTCAGGCTTTATTTTTTGTCTGATGCTGTACAGAGTATGAATTCCAAATGCAATGTCTTGTCATAATATTAGCATTTGCTGTTCCAAGGTGCAGAAAACTACATTATAGGGCATCCTAGTAAGCAAATGACTATTACTGCTTTCTAAAACAGATATTTATTACCACTGAAGGATCACTACCTTCATTATGTCTGTTGGTACTGAGAACACTGACAACACTTTGTACTTACCCTTCCAAATAACATTCATAAAGTGTAGGGAATTCCAATGTATGATTCATCATTTCAGGACAATAAATAGCAAATAAGAAATATTGTGAGACAGAACTCCAATACCTTGGTCTTTAGAGGCTTTCACAAAAGCTTGAAAGATGTAAGCAGTTGGTTTGTTGTCCTAATTTATGATAATGTTATAGCTTCTATGATTCAACTTCTCCAACGGCATAGTTCGTATAAATGACTGAAGAAAAGATTACTGAATAGACTGCTTTAGTATCTTATTTATCTTTCTCTGATTCTACCTCTGAATTTTGATTCTTATCAGCTGTGCCTTTATTTCACAGGAGGTGAAGCCTTTTCTGATCACATGGAGTGGCAGTAGCTCTATAGAACACCAGTCACTTATAGGATTGTTTGAGGTCTGCAGATCCTGATACCTCTATAGAAGTTGCTAAAAAGCTGCTTCTATTATCTTTTCAGAAGCACTGAAAATTATATTTAGTGTGATGAGGTAGTAGTGTAATTGGAAAGTTTATGAGGAGAGATGCTGTTTATTGATAAAGAGAAAGAAAAGAAAAAAATAAAAAAAATAGAAGGAAAACTGGAACTGATTTATTTTTATACTTCATCTAGGACATTCATACAGGACATCTGATTGCTTGTAATTATTGGAATGATATAGAAACAACAGAGATGCCCAAAATAACTAGGAATGCTTAATATCTTTCAGGTGAAAAACTATTAACAAGAAATGCTCCTTTCTATTTTTAGTACACTGTGTTCAATATCCTGTTTAAAACTCATTGAGGAGGCTGGAAATTAATGAATCTTTGGCAGAGCTAGAACTGTGGGTTTTCAGGTTGTATATATTTTCTTATCCTTGATAGACAACTTTTTTAAACCACCAAAAAGACAATTACTGCTTATCAATTCTGACTTTCTGCATAACACATGACCACAACATCCACAACAGAAACTCACTCTACAGTGACAGGATTTTCTAGCATGACCAAACTGATGACATGGTCTGTTTCTCTGTCATAATGGTCTATAGTTTATCAGGTTAGAAAAGAACAAATTGTGAGGAATGACAAAGGTAATCAACATTTAATTCCAACAAATCTTCCATTGCTATGAGACCTCCAAGACCAACTCAATCATTCATAAAGCACTTCTGAGAGTTTAGGTTATTTTTGTTAATCAGAGTTTATTAGGTTTGTTAAACCAAGAGTAACTTCAGAATTGTTAACATTTGTGTGAATATACAAAAATTGTAGTAGTTAGGAGAGGAAAGATGAACTGATCAGCTTAAGATTACTCTGAGTTCAAATAAAACTGTTCCCTGAAGCAATTTTTTAATGTTTTGATCAATCAAGACCTTTTTCATTCCAGCAACAGAGCTCCTCATATATTGAAAAAGCCATTAGAGCTCCAGCCTATCTGTCAGAAAGATCTCCTTAAACAGCTTATGTTTGCCTGTTTTAAAGATGGAATAATTTCTGGTCTTAAGTGGGAGCAGATATGTCTGTAGCACAGACATCATCTATTCTTTGGTTCCTCTGCCACATCAAATTTCTTCTATGCTTTAACATAATGAACAACCAAAAGATCTCTTCTTAGGCAATCAAAAACTGATATGTATTAACAAATTTCTTCGCTGTCTCTGGGCTCAAATATTTCATCCACAGTCTTCTACTGTTCCTCAGTTAATGAAGGTTCATAGATGGTTTTGTTTCTCCTGCATCTACAGTTTCATCCCTTCTTTCTCTTTACCTGCAACAGCTGAGATATGAGTGTCCTGGCTGGGGAATGGTTTTACATTTTCTGGCTCAATTAACTGAGAGATCAACATGATATTAAGACAGACATCCTTGTCTATTTCTTTTAGCATACTATATTTGTTAGGCTTTCTTACACTTCAAGGACAGAGGGCAATTGGATCTGTTATGATTCTGACATGTGACAATGGAGACAAAAGCTTCATTAGCTCGTCTTCCCTTTGCAGAGGGAAGGTGTGATTACTTTCTTCACATGCACACCAAAATGTCTATAATGTCACCAAATAAATTATGAATGTGTCAATGACCTCATGTTTGTTTGTCTTTAAAAACTTTGTTCTGTGATGTAGCAGGACATAACTTAAGCATTACAAGATGATGATTATCCAGATCACTTTTCTTTCTCCAAAAATCACTAGTTTTTAGTTTTATTCCTTTAAGTTAGTTTAGTTTTATTCCTTCCAATAACTATAGAGCATTTACTACCTAGATCAGTAACTAGACAGTAATGCAGTATTTCCATAAAGGACTTCCTTATACCGGAGGCCTTCTGTATGTTTTCTGTATTGAGATTTGATACTGTGTTACTATCACTCATCAGTGCAAAATTAGACCCTTGTCTCACCTTCTTTTCTCTTCTCTACTGCTAGATTCTTTCCATTCCAAATACAAGTGTTAATCGGGCAAAGAGCCCTGAGCAGCTGGATCCTTACAATTAGATGGAAAGCGTATTACAGTTGTGCCTGTTGTCAGAGAGGCAGAAAAGCCAGAAGCAGGACAGTGTAGGGGAAAGGGACCTGGGAGTCCTGGTAGACAGCAGGATGACCACGAACCAGCACTGTGCCCTTGTGGCCAGGAAGGCCAATGGCATCCTGGGGTGTATTAGAAGGGGGGTGGTTAGTAGGTCTAGAGAGGTTCTGCTTCCCCTCTACTCTGCCCTGGTGAGACCACACCTGGAATATNCTAAGGGAGCTGGGGCTCTTTAGTTTAGAGAAGAGGAGACTGAGGGGTGACTTTATTACTGTTTACAAATATGTAAAGGGTGAGTGTCACAAGGATGGAGCCAGGCTCTTCTCAGTGATGACCAATGATAGGACAAGGGGTAATGGGTTCAAGCTGGAACACAAGAGGTTCCACTTAAATTTGAGAAGAACCTTCTTCTCAGTGAGGGTGACAGAACACTGAGCTGACCATACTTCACTTTAACGGTTGGCAAAGACATTAAATGTGCAGTATACAGACTTGGTAAAACACAGAAGGTAGCTTTCATTGCAAAGTAACAGTATCAGTACAGTATACTTCTATTATGTTAGTGAAGAGTCATAATGAAGAGCTTTACAAAGAGAAAGTTGGTGTATAATTGGGAGGAAAATGAAACAGTGACGGAATTTGGGAATTTTTTTTTTTATCCTGGAATAATAGTATCTAGAATAAAACTGGTAGATAGCATAGCATATTCAACAGGGTAGGAGAAAAATAGATGACAGAATGTGTATATTAATAATACCTGACTAGCTGGCTGATAAAGGATCCAAGGAAATCCAGATGGGACTTTCTGTAGTAGTCAGGCGAAGTTCAGTTTCACTGAGAATCTGTATATTTAAGAGACAGCAAGAAAAGAAGGAAGGGAAGGGAAGGGAAGGGCAGGGCAGGGAAGGGAAGGGAAGGGAAGGGAAGGGGATAAATTAGGAACTGATAACTGAAGTCCTAAGCTAATATTCTGGCCCCATCTCAACAAAAAGCTATCTAAAACAAATACAAATGTCTGTTTAGATTTTCTTCCCTAAAAATTTAATACTTCTTTTGAATGCATTATTAGTTTTCATTTTCTGTCTTAAAACTTCCTATAGGGTAGTAAGTTTTCAACATTTAGATTTAAGTGGCAACTGAAAATAATACGTGAATTGTAAAGAAATAATTTGCTGTGGATTTTCTTCACTGATGTTATAATTAGAAATGAACTTGAAAAGTAAAATATGGAACATGGAGATTTTGCATCAGTTTGTGTCACAGAGATCACCCAGACTAGGAAGTTCTGAAGAGAAGATTTTCAATTTAAAAGGGCAATCAGGATATAAACCGAATGTCCAGAGTAAATATTTTTTCTCTGTTTGTTTTCACTACATGGAGTAAATAATTATTCCAGCATCTTTCACTGGATTTGGTTAGTTTGTTGTTGACTTACTGATGATATTTCAGTTTCTTTAAATGATATTATAGTTGTAACACAGAAAGCATAGGACATATTATGCAAGCTAATTTAAATCTGAATAGTTTGCATTTATTGTGTTGGGTGACCATTTCTTGACATGGCAAAAATTTGAAAATACATGACTATCTAATATTGCAAAAGAAATGTAAGCAGATGACAGGTGCAGAAAATACAAAGAAAAATTCAATAGTGATAATTCGTACAATGGAAGAATGTAAATTCAAAGACATAGGAATGATAATAGAAATTCTGAAATTCCCTTAAAATATACCTCATCTCAGGAAATACAATATTCTGGAGAAAAAGTTAAAAGAATATTCAGTTTTCACATTGTAAAATTAAAAAAATAAATCGCATAGGAAGTTGCTTTGGGTTGCTATAGCACTGAAAATTGTTAATGCTGAAGTTAGAAATGACAACAAAAGAAATAGCAACAAAACTTCCCTCGATTCAGATCCTTTGTTTTTGCAAAATAAGACACAACTTAAATTACTTCGAACAGCTTGGACATAGACAAATAAATCACACACTATATGATCTGTAGAACACTTACACTCAGGATGGATTTCTACATACCTTTTTGTTGATCAAAAACTGATAACTAATGTTAATTTTTGCATACCATCTGGTCATGAAAAGACAAGTTTTAAATTAAAATATGATCCTCCAATCTAAAAAGGAAACAAATCACTGAAGGTTATTTTAGGCAACGGAATAGTTTCAGTTTTCAAGAAAATAACTTTGAAACATCTGCCAGGGTTGTCGAAATAGATAAGCATGCTTGTTCCATCTGATTGTACAAGTATGACCTTTTAACAGAAAGGTTTTGAAGAAAGATTCAGATGAAATACAGCTTTCTCTGACACATTACCCTCCTTACTGATACTTGTTTTCAACTATACTGTCAAGATGTCTGCTAAGGTGATGGTGATAGACTGAGGAGAATGGAGGAGGGATAATGACGGACACAGAGCAAACCTTCAATACCTTCAAAAATTCTCCCCTTCTCACAGATTTTATAATAGTCAGAATTCTTGTACTTAATTGATTTTAGATATTTTAGAATCAATAAAAGAAGCAATTGATAGTAAAAACTTCTCAAATGTTCAAGCTTCATCTCACTTAAGGAACAAGTAAAGACAGAAAAAAACATTATTACAAGAAAAAATATAGTACCTTAAGATTATGATTTCTGACAAAATTTCTCAAAGGTTTGGGGGTTTTCATTTCTTGGTTTGTTGCTTTTTTCCTCTTTGTCTTTTTCTCCAGATGTGGGAACTCTTTTGTACACTAGTCAGAACGCCATTAGCCTATCTGCTATGCACATGAGTAGGTGCTAAACTGTTATCTGCTAGTAGATATAGGTCTTGAATGGTCCTAATGTAGGAGAAGAATCATTCATCTCATGCAAGCTTGATCTCTCCTGTGTACCAAGCGTTGATGATATAATTAATGGGAGGACATTTGGAAACTGACAGAAGGAAACAAACAGAAGAAAAGAGGAACAGTGTTTGATTGGGTAAGTATTATATTTTTATTTAAACGCAAAATGAATCCATTGCTTAGGCATTTATGGTGAAACCTCATTTCATAGCCAAAGAGGAGAATCCCAATAGACAGATCATTGTATCAGCTAGGAAGGAGAGTCTTTCAGGCACTACTTCCTGAGCCAAGCTCGCTCCTGAGAGCCCGAGTGGCTCTCTGCCCTTTACAGGACATAGTTGAACAGGTTGCACTTTACTATTGACTAGCACTGACCCAGTAGCCTCAGCCTAGATGCAAAAAATATCAGGTAGTTATTTTACCTCATGCACCAGTTGGTGCCTCCCAGATTCAATACAGTTTGAGCATTTCCGTAATTTTGATACACTAAGAGGAAGAGAGTTTTATCTTACTGTCAGATTTATCATCCAAGCTTGTACGACAAATGCCAGAAAAATCTTTTATCCTTACAGTACCTTACAGTACCACTTCATATCTTTCAAAAAAATACCTTTTTTTGTCTAAAAAGGGAGCTACTATTCTTATCTGCCTATTTGGGACTTCTGGAGAAAAGACATATAGAACTTCGTATATTGGAGCCTGTAGCAGACTCTGATCCTTAGCAAAGTACCACAAAGTAGCTGACACTCATTGCCATGCTGCCCACATTCCTTTGAAAAATGTTGTTCTTACCCAGTTCTCTTAGAACTGTAGACTTTTATAAATACACATGACAAAGAAACAGGGGACATTGTTTCTCAGTTATTTTATTTTCTCTGTATACTGACATATCTCCACCTGTACAAAATTTGCTATGAGAAAACATTTTCTTTTTAATTTTTGATCCAAGTCAAATAAGGTGTTTTCAGCTGAATACTTGTCAGTGTATCAGGTTTCTCTGATGCACTTCAAGGAGGTAGTTCTTTTAAATTCCAATTATATTTTAGGAAAAATGGGTTAGTTTCCTAATCCTTCCCAGAATGTGCCATGTTTGGACAAGATAGCATTTGTGTTGTTTTAAGCTTTGTATTATTTTTTTTTAAGTTTCTATGGAAGGCATTTTTTTCTATGCCTGATATACTTTTTGATCTATCATACTTTTATGCTCAGAAGACTTACTAATTGTAGTGCTCCCTAGGTAGATTTCCTATTGCTGTTCTCACCTTCACAGTAGATCTAGAAAGGGACAGATACTAACTACTATTTTCTAATGTACCACAATAACTTAGTTATCTATAACTCAATTTTCAGTTATTACACAGAAGCCTGAAATTGGTATAGTTTCAACAAAAAAAAATGGAAGATGAGATTTGTGGTGCTTAAACAAGCAAAAAAAAAAATCAACTCATTTGTTATTTTGAGCATACAGGAAAATGAGATGCTGATGTTATTATACAAGCAGAAATCAAGGAAAAATGAAAGGATATTTGGTGAATGGATGTCAGAGCCAAAGCTAAGGAACATTCAAATTTTTTGGCAACTGTCTGAGGATGAGCAGCATCTGGCCTTTTCTGACACTGAGTGCTTAAGCATCTAAATTTTCTGTGGAAAGTTAATGCTTATAACTAGCACTGCCTAGTACATTTGTTTAGCAAGGTTTTATCTTGGGAAAAACAGTAGAATTTCTAACATATTGCAATATTTGTTGTTGTTTTAAACACAATGGAATGGGAGATAATAAGGAAATTGACTGACTCAAGTTATTTTACAGATTGGTGAACATTTTACAACAGAGCTCTATGCTTCATCTTCTTATATTCAGCAAAGGATAAACACAAGATGAAAGATATGGGTGGATATTTATAATACTACGCATTGAGTAAAAAGAATTTATTTTAACCCTAGGTATATTTATAATGGGATTTTGTATCCTGTAATTAGACATATTTATTCTTTTGAGCACTTCTGAAGTCTGAATTGGAATTCTTCCACTGACTTCAATAAAAACAGTATTTATTATAAAATACCAGACTTAGTTTTTGAATCTGGATTTCTGATAATCTCTGAGGTTATTCTCAGTTTTTGAAGAAAGTTGAATAAATCAACCATATTATTCATTAAATAAGAAGATATTCAACATTTTAAAAGTAGCAAATAATCTGTGAGACCTTCATTTTTACTCCTTAATCTAATTAATTACTTAAATACATATACATGCACACACACACACATAATTTACAATCAGGTTTTATTAATTCTTCCCATGGTGGCTACACAGCAAGGCATTGTTTGAGCCTTTATGCATTGTTTTGTGTTGCCTTTAATACAATATTGGGTTATGTTTACAATTAGAGATTTTGTTTTATTTGAAAACATATATGGTGCACTGGAAATAAAGGGAGAAAGTGATTATTAGGAAGTGAAAAATTAAACATATAATATCAGCTTCCCTGAGCCATGACAATTACACGAACAACACATCCTGATGCTGGTTGTGTGCTGTTGAATGCTTTGTGTATTGTGGCACAAAAGCACATGGGAATGTAAAAGGAACCATGAAGATTAATCAAAGCATGATAATTCTGTTAAGCACACTGATTTTAAGAAACAGAATTCCAAGCACAATTCATAATGCAAAAACAAGTCAACCATTACACCATACTTCAGGCGTATGAAATGAGGTGGACAACCATGTTGACCAGGATATACACTTACATAATTTCTAATGCTCAGGACCTTGTGGGATGGCTGACTTACAAATGCCGTTGCCTACATCTGTATGAATATGTAACATAGGGAGTGAATCTGCACAAGGCAACACTTGCACAGTTGGAGACCTTGTATCCCCACCATATACATTTTGTTGTTGCTGTTTTATTTATGTTTTGTTGTCATTGTTTTTTGTTTGTTAATATTTTTTTCCCTTTTTACTTCAGATTATCCCCAGTCCAGTTCTACGATGGCAAGAAAAAACAAAACTAGTGGTTTGAGCACACCAAGTGCTTTTCCAAACCTCATTTGTTGATTTGATTTCATCTGAAAGGAAACAGCTTGCACACTCCAAGCCTGCTCTGTGATGCAAACAATTTCAGTGAGTGGGATCACTCACTTTAAAGGTACAGCCTTGGTCTATACAAAAACAGAAACTGTTTTTGCTTTTCCTATGCTGAGGAAGTAGTCACTGATTCTATCCCCTTTACATTCCATCAGTGAGCCATGATTTAACCCAGAATTACGATAGTATCAACACCATGTAACATAGTAAGTAGTATCTCTAAAGGGCGGATTTCTTCATTTTAAATCAGCATTATTAGTCTTAAAGCAGTTCATTTTGTAGGTCAATACAGGCAGATGTTCAACTACTAACTTGAGTGTGCATCTTGTCCTGAACCTATGAAGTTCTTACAGCAGTTCCAAATTTAGACAACAGCAGAATGGCTAAATGAAAACAATTATCTACAACAAATAATTACAAAATCAAACAAAATTTCAACAGTGTTTCTCTAGTATTCTTTTTTAATTTACCCGGTCTGTATGGGTATAAGTATCATTAATATATACACCTAGTAATCTATATCTCAGTGTCATCGAGGGTTTAATTTTTAACATAAAGGATAAAAATTAGGAGTGTTCCATGTTCTGCCAGTGTTTTACCCATTTGTTTACACCAGGTTCTCAACAGATGAAGGCAGCCATAACAACAATCTCCTTCTAATTCTTTTTTTTGCAATTTACCATTATAAAGTGATTCCTCCCACACTTTACACCACATAAATATGCTTTCCAGGATCTAGGCAACACTCAGATTATTTGCTGATTCTTTTGTTTTTCCTAGAAGTCTAGAAGTAGGTGAAGTTTGTTCACTACAGGTACTCTGCTACTGGGGAACCTTCTGCAAGTGCAGAATAGTAGGAACTACGGTAATGCAGCTATTAAAAGGTTGGGTAATAAGAACTGTACTTATTCCATCAATTGAAATTCCTAATATTAAAAATAATCTGAAATTTTCTCAATGTTTTATTTCTATTGTCTGTTAAATGTTTTGTGTACCAAAAATGCTTCAAAGAAAGCACAGGGTCACAGCTGATTGAAATAATATATGTCCAATACTTCTGCTATACAGTATTCAATAATAAAACTGACAACTTCAGAAACTGGAATCTTGTTTGATGAATAAACTGAGGATAACCTTAACGGCTCTAGTTAGCTATATAAACACTTGTTTCTTTTGAGGTTAAGATACAATGCATAAACTTCACGTTTTCATTTCTTCCTGGGTTGTAGACTTACTTTGCAGTATTTGTTTTTATTTGAAATGAAATTAATGTAAGTAATTATTTTGGGGGAAGTAAGGTTTCATTGCACTGGTTTTGTGAAAGCAATATATATTCTTTCTCCAGTATCCTGTTATTTTTTATTGATTTATAATTCATTCAATTTATCTGCAGAAAGGTGAATTGATATCTGTTTATAGAATCATAGAATCAATTTGGTTAGAAGAGACCCTCAAGACAATTGAGTCCAACCACTGACCTCATACTGGCACTAAACCGTGTCCCTAAGAACCTCATCTATACATCTTTTAAACATCTCCAGGGATGGTGACTCAACCACTTCCCTGGGCAGCCTGTTCCACTACTTCAGAATCCTTTCAGTGAAGAAATTTTTCCTAACATCCAATCTGAACCTCCCCAGGTGCAACTTGAGGCCATTCCATCTCATCCTATCACTTGCTACTTGGGAGAAGAGACCAATACCCTCCATGCTACAACTTCCTTTCAGGTAGTGGTAGAGAGTGATAAAGTCTCCCATCAGCCTCCTTTTCTCCAGGCTAAACAGCCCCAGTTCCATCAGTCACTCCTCATGAGACTTGTACTCCAGATGCTTAACCAGCTTTGTTGCACTCCTCTGTTAAGCTGCTAGATGTTGTCATACAAGAAGATCGCACATTCCATAACTAAATTAGTAGTGAATAGCAGTGAGACACTTTTTAAAAGATATATTAGTGCTTCAGTACAACAGGAATAAAAAAAGAAAATCCTAAGAAGCCAATTCTTTCACAGTGCCAAGCAGAACTAGCAAACATACTTTAACGTTTACTGCCAGCTATGGAAGAGAGATTGATTCAAAGTTTAACTAGTGATGGCTTTCAAATAATCATTGCTCTCGCACAAATATGGTGCATGTCTATGTTATAAAAAGTGTGAACAGCCTTCCTTTTTTTTTTTTCCCCCTGATATAGAGCTGACTTAATTCCCAGCAGAAAATGACAGCCACAAAGCCTCAGCTGGCTGTTGTGGTTATTTACTAGGCGCTTACCTTGTTATATGTTCTTCCTTAGGGATCACATACAGTGGTTCTTATGGGTAGTTTTGTTTGTCCAAGCTTCAGAACTATCACACAAGAAATAGTAGTTATTAGTAGAGATCACAGCCTCTATCTGAGTGCTTTCAAGATTTGTGTCTTTGTTTATTTACACCTGAGTAGAGTTCAGGAGTTTTAACAACAGATGCAAAACCAGATGAAGTTTCTTGGCATTTTTGTATGACAAGTGACAAGAATGCCTGTGTAAATATCACCTATCTAGTGGCTACACTCAACATATTAAATGATTTGTGTGTGGAGAATAGTTGTACTATGTATCTGTGTAAAAATTCATGATGAAAATAAGCATTCACTTAGGAAAAATAAACAATCATATATTCATAATTTATGTGAAGTCTATAGGACTTCATTTCTAAAGTTAATGAAACAATCTGTAAAGTATTATTGTTTGTCTGTTTATCACTGTCAAATATTACATAATTGGTTGCAAAGATAGAAAGGAAGGTGAGAGTGGCATGCTTTGGCAGGTGATATTAGAGTGCAGAATTACAATCCATTACATTCCATTAACAGAGAACAACCTGATTCATAGTACAGTGCTAAATGCCAATTATTATAAGCACTCTGCTTACTAATTGACATGTGCTCATAAGCATAATACCTTTTTTGAAAAAAAAAAAGGAGATTAATTTGGATTGGCATACTGATTCTTTCTGAGGACTGAATATGTGCTATGGAAAACTACAACCATTAAACAAATTCAGTTCCTAGTGGTGTTTATTCAAACTCATAGTAAATTGCCACAGTAAATAAATACTAATATTTTGCCTTGGGGGCAAATATATGTAACAATGGAAACAAAAATATCCTCTAAAATGTGCTGAGTTCCCATGGACAGGTCCTTTCCTCCAGATTGTTGCCCTGAGTAGAATTACTAGAATTTTTCTCATCTTTCAGTCATGAGCTCAGGTTTTCCATGTGGATGAAATAGTTTCTGTCTCATGAAACCTACCAGCCATTTGAGGTCTGAAGGTCAAATTTTCCCTACAGCTTTATCTATATGCTGTAGTCCACATTTGGGATAGAAACTTCCTTCGTTCTGCGCCATTCTGTTTGCTTTTAAATGCCTCAAACTTTTTCTTAGTTTTATTATATCACTTTAAATTTTTGAGGAAACATTCTCGAAGTTTCTCTGCCTTGGTATACTGTTTAAATTAGAGAATCTTCACAAAAATACCCAATTAAACAAACAAGATAATATCATATTATGTATCTAATTAACAATAGAAATTACATGCTTGTCTATATTGAAAATAAGATCAGTTATTAGCAGAGTCAACAGATAGTTTAAATTACAGTGATTTTCGTTAGTTTTCTGCTGCTTTTTCTAACAAACAGTAGCATACATACACAAGAGGAAAAATTTTGAAGCTCTCAGATACTTTCCAGGTGCATTTGCCATTTTGTATCCACTGGCTTTTGTTCTTCTGTCTATATACTGACCAGAATAAATGTCAAACTCTTGAAACAGGAAGCTTGACATTCTGTATTAAGTAGCAAAAAGATGAAAAACTATGTATGGGACTTCAGAAATTATTGTTATTACTAAATGCTGTGCGTACAGGGCATGCTTACTACCACCATTCACTTTGACACAAAATGTTATGTTTAATGGAGAAGTGTAGATGAAAACTCCCAGAGGGAACTCCCTCAGGTGTCTCTTGATGTTTCAGGGAGTCAAGGGCAGGATTTGCCATGTAACAATTATCTAACTAGTGGGAAAATGTCAGTTTTGCACAAGAGCATTGTGACCTCCATAAGGTGTATTCCTCACCTGTGTGGTGGCTGTGAAGAATGTGGTGACAATTAATTGTACTGTATGGATACTGATTCAGTAACACAATTTTGATCTATTTATAACAGCTTGCGTAGTCAGTGGCCATGGTAAGTTCTTAAGTCACAAAATGTAATTAATTACTCACTCTTCTCATACACAGCATAAAAATTCAGCTGTTGATGTTATTATTTTATTTTAAACCCAAATTAATTTTATTCCATAGTGATCATGGGCAAAGCTGCATAAAGCACAGAGACTAAGACTTCAAGCATATATCCTACAGCAATAAAATTTAGTTGTTGAGGTTATTAGAATCTCTTTAAATACACATTTAAAAAGGTGAAGATCCAACAGCTGAGATTAGTTTTCCCTTGTTAACTAACAGCTATTATGCATAGCACTTTAAGATTAATTCTCCAATGTGTTACTGTACATAAAATAAAGGTTGAAACAGTGATTGATGGATAACAATGCTAAGCTCAAGTAGAGAAACTTTTTCCCTGAAGAAGTCTAAAAGTGTTTAATGCTTTATTTTCATGTCAAGAAATTCTAAAATGAGAAAAGTGGGGAAAAATGAGAAAGAGAGAAAGAGAGGAAGTGAGGAAGCAGCGAGGAAGCAAGGAAGGAAGGAAGGAAGGAAAAAAGGAAGGAAGTGGAATCAAAATCTGAATTCACCAAATATTATAACCTTTAACGGAAAAATATAACAACCTACCAAATATTCTAAGTAGTCAGCCTAGCTAAAAAAATTATGGTGAGAAACGAATTACTTTGAGTAAGTGCTTTTTGCTGATCATACAGAAATTATTAGAGTGGTGCAATATCTCTAACATGCATGGACATTACCCTGGAATATCAAAGAATAATTCAGGTAAATTCTTATACCTGAAAGAGAAGAATGTCAAAAGAATGTTTCTCCAGGTGAAGAAGGTATAAACTAAGAAAACTAGTTTTCACTAATGGGTTAATAGTTGATTTGTCACCCAGAGAGCAGAGAGGGAGCAGATCCTATGCTCTGCAGAATATGGCTAACAAATTATTTGGGACAGGGAGAAATCACAACAGGATGTTGTGATTTGTGCATATATGTTTTTGTTTTGGTTTCTATTTGGTTTTGGTTTTGTTTTTTACCAAGGGAGGTCTTTGATCTTGCAAACAATCTAAAATAACAAGTGAATGGTTTGGAATATTTTTCTGTGAAATCTGGATATTGTGTGTGTCGTATTATATATATATCGATAAACAGACCCTGTTTGAATATCTGCAAAGGAGAGGGTGGAGGTACCTAAAATATCTCCGCAGCTGAAACACAGAGAATGACTTCTGTGAGACGAAAAGAGTTTGTGTGCAGAAGTCATCTCACAGTGGCTAAAACAAAGGTATTGTTGTACTCAGTAGGAGAGAAAGGAGGAATGTGCGTGTGGGAAATACATTAACAAATTAAAGCTAGGGTTTAACTGTGCTGGTTCAACTGGAAATGAGTTAATTTTCCATGCAGTTAAAATTTTGTCTTCTTTGTAGCTAGAACAGTCCTTTGTTTTGGATTTACTTTAAAAATAATGAGATAATATTGTTTTTCCGTGATACAGAGTTAATGTTTTTATTTCAGTAGGTAACTACCTTTATAAGTCTGTATGAAAGGAATGTTAAGAACTCACTGATATCTTGGCTGTTGTCAGGGAAACCGAGGATTACTCTGTGGTCCAGCTACAGGTGCAAATTAGTAGGAGGGGGCCATGGGCAGGACAGCATCTAGACTGACGTCCAGATTGATCAATGAAATATTCCCTACCATTAGTGTCATACTTGGTATGTAATTGGAGTAATCTTTTTTCAGCTCGTTAGTTCCATTTGGGTTTGCTGGCTCATTAGTTCAATTCAGGAGTTCCATTCTGTTGGGAGTTTGGTGCTAGATCAGCCTTTTGCAGTTGTGCTATTTTGCAGTTGACTTTTAGGCCTTTCTGCCTTATGCCTCTTTACTCTCTCTTGCTGGGATCAGTGCTCTCCTCTCCAGTACTGACTGTCGTGGCATGGCTGGCATTTCATGAGTGGTTGTACTGAATATAATTTATTTTATTTTTTACATATATATATATAGTAGTAGTAGTAGTATAGTATTATGATTTTGTTGTCTTATTAAACTGGTTTTATCTCAGCCCACGAGTTTCTCCCTTCTGTTTCAGTTCTCTCCCCTAGCCACTTGGGGGGTGGGGGAAGTGAGCGAGCAGCTCTGCGGTTCTTAGTTGCCAGCTGATATTAAGCCATGACAACCTAGAAGACCGAAAACACTCAGGAAGAGGGAGGAAGACTTAGAAGTCCTCACCTTGAAATTGAAATTCTAGAAAACAGAATTCATGGGCTTTGGAAAATGTGTGGAGGTGGGGATGAATGATCCTTTGTTTTAAAAGTGGTCACTCAGGAGTCCTATGCATTGTGCAAGAACGTGCACACTTTTAAAAATCATAATACTATGAATATGCAACACCAGACTTTAAAAAGTACCCAAGAAAAAGCATTGTTTTTAGCCTTTGCCTTGAATTTTTTTGTGGCCTGCCAGATTCCCCAGTAGTTCACTACGGCCTGTTTAGAGAGGAGGTAAACAGTCTTTGCCTTCTCATGGATAATACAAGAAAGAGGCTGCAACTAAGAGACTTGCACAGATAATGCTCTAGGAATAATTTATTTTGCATGCTTTTTTATTATTATTATTATTATTTGCAAATTATTCACTGCAGAGTTCAATGTTTACCAATGAGTTGCTTATACAAAGTGAATCAAGAAATTGTTTGTGTGAACAGTTTAATATAGTTCAAGCCAAAAATTGATTACAAACACCTTGCTTTGAGTTTTAAATATTCAGTCACTCTGGTCACCTAAATCACAGTATTATTTACTTTTCCAGACTGAAGGTCTCACAAAATAGCAATGAATTTTCAAGACGCACATAAGCAGAGGTGTCATAGCCATGGTTTTCTAAGAACATTAATAAAGAAGGCAATTTTTCTTTTTATCCTTGATGGTTCTGATAAGGCACTATACATGTAACTAAGGTTGACAAGATATACTAATTCTCCGCAGAAACTTGTTTGTCTTTGAAAATTCATATAAGCATGAGTGTTCACAGACGTCCTTCTTTGCTGCAGCCAGTCCTGCAAACAGAGTGGCAACAGGAATCTTGAGGTATAGGACAAGCCAAGAGACCAGAGATGATGGATGAGAATGAGTAGCTCAGATGGCAGGGTACATTAGCATTTTTCAGTTGTAGCTATAAGTCAGCAGAAAACCTTAAACTACCATATGGATATTTAAAAACCATCATCACAGTAAACGTAGGTAAACCTGAAGGCTCGTAACATCAGGACTCCAGATGCATGCCTGAGGCATAAAGAATTTAAGATAACTCTTTAAAATAAATAAATAAATAAATAAATAAAAGTGGTGGACAACCTAACACTAAGAGTTCTGATGTCTCTCATTTTTTAGCATGGATATATAATAGTATATAGTCAATTTTTAATTTTATATTTCTGAAAATTTTCAGTTGAAAAATACAGCTGGAAACTATGTTGGTTTGACTAAAAATGGGTTAATTTTCTTCATGCATTTAGAAACCTTTCTTTTCCATAGCTAGCATGCTCATTGCTTGGACCTAGTTTGAGAACAAGAAACAACACAGAGCTAATGTTTTTAATTGCTCTGGTTTGAGAGACAAGGACACTCTGAGCACTCCGCCCACAGGTGTGAGGCATCAAGGAAAGGAGGCATGGATAGGGCAGAGCTTGACTGACATCCAGACTGATCAAAAAGAGTATTCCATCCCATTAGCATCATGCCACATATTTAAGAAAAGTTGGGACCTTCTGGTTCTTCTGCCCCCTCTCACTTCTGCTTGCTCTGGGGCGCAGACGGGGGAGTTTCGGTTGGGATGTTTTGTTCACCTTTTTGCTGCTTTGCAGAGGTCTCTGAGCTTTTCTGCCTTTTTCCTCTTCTTTCTCTCTTTGGGATCAGCTGTTCAGGACCAGGGACTAGGACTGGCTGCTTAGTGTGGACGAAGTTCGTTGGGAATTCCCTTGAGTATCTTTTATTTCTATTTTATATATATATTTACTAGTAGTGTATTAGTATTTCGTTATTTTACTAAACTGTGTTTATCTCAATCTGAATTTCTCCCTTCCATTGTGATTTCTCTCCCTTATTGGGGGAAGGTGGGGAGGGGATGAGTAAGTAGCTATCGTGATTGTATTGCTAACTCGGGTTAAACCATGACAAACTTTAGATTTTTCTTTTGGACCATGGCTGACAGGAAAATAATTTCAAAATCTTTGCACACCAGATAAGAATTATGACAAAAAGCTGTCAATGACACTAATGCTTTTTTCATTATATTTCTTATTTAAATGTATGTATGTAGTAAATGGAAGAACACAAACTACAACTCCATCCCTAGACAATACCATATGCTCCCTTCCTGTGGTTCTTTCTGTGCCTAACACTTCTGTGAACATCAACAATGAAGCACACAACATAGCCAGTAGTTACTCTTGCCTGCAGCCAGCTGTGGTAGGGAAGGGATATTTTTAGATAGAGGAGATTTCTCTACAGGGATGGGATTATGGATTTTACTCCTGATCCCATCATCAACCAACAGTTTCATTTGGTTCAAATACATTCCTTAGTTTCTTCACTGGCAAAAATAAGGATGCTTCAGTATTTCAGAAAAAAAAAAATATTGGATAAAAGAGATGTTTAATATGGAAAAGCTTTTCAATATAACAATGTTTCTTTTCCTAAGAATATAATTTTGAATCAGATCTCAATTCCATATGGTTTAGAAAGGAAGTGAAACATAAAATCTACCATATAACCAAAGAGATTAAAAAGAAGGAAAACTAAAATCAAGTTATGACTTTTAGTTCAGCTCCATACTCTCTTGCACAATGCTAGTTATTTGCCAGTGAGGTTGGACAATTTTTCAATAATTGTTTTCATTATATACAGATTTCTATCAGATGTTTTGTGTCACTGTTTTACTCTTTGTATCTTTTCAATGAAGGTATTTGTGTTTCTAGTGGCAAATTCTTGATTAGTAGTAAACGTAGGCCTGAGAAAAATATTAATTCTGGGTCATAAATTGTAGTACAGGTGGATAATGCTTAATGAAAAGCTACAATAGTATTTTTGCTTTACATAATCTAAAAGCACATATTACCCTAGAGGAATATCTGTGCAATTGTGCAGCCTCAAAGGACAAGAGAATTAATTTCAGCTTTACAAATAAGTTGCAGTCAGCTGATAAGTTGTAAACAGGAATACATTCGTGAAATAGAAAACTCCAAATATGACTCATAATCTTGAAAGAAACCTCAACTCTATAGTTTTTACTATATTTTATAGAGAAATAGGCTCGATTGACATGTGAAAAACTCCTTCGTTACCCTTCATCGTTGACTTAAAGTCAATCTAACTGTATACAAATAAATATGTATACATTAATATAAGCATGTTTATATCTCAGTGCATGAACAATTCACTGCAATAACATGTCTTCCATACTGAAAAATCCAGTGCACCTTAGCAAATTTACCAGTTTTTCAAAAAGAAAAACCACAGACTTGCAAAATACATTTATGTAAAATGCCAAATAACAGTTTATAAGCAAAGTAAAATTACACCAAAAGAAACAATGACATTTTCTAATCGTCAAGAAAAGGACCAGCTTCATTGTTACTCTACTGAAAGTGTTTCCTAAAGGCTGATTTAGAAAGTTTTGAACGTTCAGAGTCTGTTGATGCTGTTATGAGTCACTTACGTGTCTCTATATTGCATGAGGAAAAACGTGTGTCCAATTTATACTTGCTGAGGTATATTTTTTAAATGTTCATCACACCAACAGTGTAGATAGCTAAATATGATGTAATTCCAACTTTCCCTTTCATCATTAATAATGAGTTGACACTTCTATAGGACAATTCCTCTCTCCTACTTTTAGTGTACGTTAGGGTGAGACAAATTACATCCTGTGCTTGTTTTATTCCACTGTCCATAAAGGAGTGGTTTTAGGTCACATAGATGTCTGTTTTGTAAATATCTGGGGTTAGGTGAGATGAACCAGAGTATTAGTGGCGAGACAACTCAATAGTCCGTGCCTAAGCACCTTTCTTGATCCAGATCTTAGCCTCTACTTAGCTGACACTGTCAGCAGTGCCCAGCAGTTTGAGACACAACATACTGTTGCCTGGGGAACCTCTTTGCATCTTTTTCAATACGATTCCATTAATTTGACAATTCTGGACTTTTCTGGTTTGGGTAAAATAAGTGTTTAAATAAACAGGAAACAACTGAAAAATGAAAAGGAGTAGTTTTTATCTTCTTTCTGTAACTGCTGAATCATCTGTCTCTGTCTTTTCACCATTCTTTCGTTGAAGCTAAAAGGTGACAACTAAGGAACTTTGTGCCACTAAAGACAGGTTATTGTTTCTAGCTTCTACTATTTGAATGCAGTGGTTTAACACTCTGGAAATTGAGACATAGCAAAGCATATTAAAACTGTAGAAAACTAGGATAACAATAAAGGATACTGGCTTTTTGCCAGCTTAGTTCCTTGCATATTTTAGGAAGGTTTGGATAACTGCTTGGATTCTGAAGCTTGTTTGTTTATTTCCATAGCTTTTCCTAAGGTTGGTGTGATAAATACGAGTAATTCATTTTCTCCACCTGGACAGAACAACTGTTTGAGTTTTGGTTTTGTTTTACAAGCTGACCCATCCACTCAATCTGTGTGATACATCTGCCGAGGGCACAGTTATTGTAATGACTCAGAAGGAAGAGAACCTACATGGAAGCAATGCAATTAGTACAGCTGGATGTTAAGCCGTCTTTTGATGTTTCATGGTATGCCCAGTAAGACTAACAAGCCATGGTAGAGTTCATTATTGGCTCCTAGTCTGGCAAGGTTCTGATGGCTTCTGAAATAATTAAGGTTACTTGAGTGTACATGCATTATTTAAATATACATTATTGCGTGCCTAGAAATGGCTAAAAATAATGAGGGTTTTTCATGGATATTAGTTCTGGATTCATATTGGAAGCTGGAATATTTTAAAATAGAGAACAATAGAGAGCAATTCATGACAAAGAGATGCCATACTTAAGTTATTTTTTGGCTGTCTCCTCTTACGCTCTTCTTCAGAAATACCACAGATAGACTGAATTACCCTTGATCTGCTACAGTATCCACCCTTGCCAAGTGAGTATCCTAAACTGTTGGGTTGGGTTTTAGTTTTTTTGAGGGGGTAGGGAGCATGGCTTCAACATTCTGTGTTGGAGCACAAAACTAAGACTCCAGTTATAGAGAATTTACACATGTTAATTCAGATCATGTTTTTCCTTTGGAGTTAAAGAAATACTGAAATCTTCACCTCTTGAAAAGCTGGAGTGCAGTTTGAATGTCTTTGAGGAAGACACACCTTAGTTAAATTCACATTAATGGGTCTGGAGTGCACAGTGGGTCACATTAGATGATACAATATCCTTTTCTGGCATAAAAGTCTATGAAAATATGAATTAATAATATGCCTATAATATCCTAGGGGAAAAAACAAACAAACAAAAAAACCTAAAACCAAATAAAGAAACAAACCAAAACCAAAACCAAACCAAACCACAACAAACAACAGCAGCAAAAAAATACCAAACCAAAACAGAGTACATGGAGACTAAGTCATTAATATAATGCTGGAAAATTCTAAAGGGAGGGAAGGTTATTCATAACCTATCCTACTATTGCTGAAAGTGTCTCCTTAGTTGCATATCAACTGTATTAACTAAAAAGTCAACAAGTATGATTTCTGTGGAGTGAATACAAGGTAAATCTTATTATTAGTGGACTTTCCTTCTCCTTCAGACACTCCAGGGTCAGACATTTCTTTTATAATATGATCTGAAGAGATTTACTCTTTCTAATCAGTAAGTCAGTAGTCAGAAAATTCACTCAGGGGTTCTTCATGCACAGCAGCAAGGATGATTTTATAAACGCCATGTTTGAGATGCTAACTTGGTGGAAGATAATTCAGTTCAATCTTTTCTGGCCCTTCCTACTTTGTTGAAATGGTTCTTGTGGGGATGGATCAGACAGTAACTTCACCACAGATCCTTCAGTATATTTAAAATTCTAGTTCTCACTAGATTTGCAAAAATATTTGAGCAAAAATCTCTGAGGAATATCACCAATTTATTTTTTTGCTACAAGACAATAAAATAGCTGCAAAAGTAATGTAGAAAATCAAGAAACCCTATTACAACTGTCTTAGAAAAAGTGGCAGAAAGATGAAGGAGCAGAAGAACTGGGAAAAGTAATGAGAAAAACTGAAGAAAAGTAGGTTGCCTGTATAGAACAACAATAGGTTATTGAAAGGAAGAGTCAAAAAGAAAGAAATGAGGTAAAAACCAGAAACACAGGGAGAAATGTTGCCTGACTTCGATGCTGCTATAAAATGTAACACTTATTACACAGCTATGTCACGTCAAACTTTAATTATATTTTGTAATGATGGGCAACAATAAGGTTGTGCTCTGTGTGCCTGAGAATAGGATATTATTTCAAGTGCATATTTATTTTCCAGTCGTTATTCACAACAAATATGGTCTATGGTTACTATGCTGATCATAATAAACATTGGTGATTTACGGCCAAACAATGCATCAACTAAGAAGCAGACTCATTAAGATTTCATAGACTTTCACTGTCATTCATGTTTGACAGTCTTTTCTTTTCCTTCCTCCCCACCCCACCCATGAATTTTTTTTCAGAGGGGTAACAGGATGGAGATTTTCTGTTGAAATGTCTGTGCAAAAAAAATTATTTATGGCACAAGAGAACAAGGCCATCTGTTCATTTTCAGCAGGGACACAGTGCAAGCATTTTGATTTAATTCCACCACTGGACTTAAAATCATAGGGCAGAATACACTCTTGATGTATGCAGTCATTTCTTGTAAACATGTTTCTAAGTATTCCAACTATTACTGTCTGGTTTCCCTTGATGGGATGTCCTAGGCACTAGGGTATAACCTGCTCTTCATCCCAAATCAATTTTGAATTCAATCTTCACGTATGTTGAGGGGCTTCTTTTTCACTGAGGCAGAAAATTCATGTTCTTTTTGAGTCAGTTTATATTAATAATTGAACGCCAAAATGCCTCTTATTCTAGCTCATTACTCCAACAAGGGGGACATTATTTATTGCTTTACAGTTCTTTACTGTTCTTTCAGAGTCAGTATGAATCCTAGTCAGAAGGATTAGAAATGATGATTTCTGATCAGAGTTAGTAATTCTGGATTCAGTACAAAACAGGACCATTTCACCGATAAATAGGTATGTGAGAAAAATAGACGACCATGTGAACATGATTTAATAAAGTATAAGTGTGTGACTTACTACTTAAAGCAAACTTTACTGTAATGTGAATACACAGTGTTATGACTAAGAAAATGCAAACAAACAAGTAAGCAAAACCTCAAATGAGATGCTGAAAACCTGTCATACTGTCAAAGGATTATGGGGAAGTGTTTTGGCCAAATGACTCATGATTTTTTTTTTTTTTTTTCATTTCTATTTTGAAAGAGTCACCAGCTGTCTCAGGAAAAAGCTAGCCAAAATTCATGACTTTAACAAAATGCATTTGTAAGTAATATTTTCATAATATTTTATGTGCAGATGATTGTTTGAAAGAGAGCTTAAATGATCTTGTTACGAACTATCAATCTTAAATGTTGTCAGTTCACAGACTTCTGTCGTATGAGCAACAGGAATTTTTAACAGTTGCAGGAGGATTTCATCTTTTTGTAAAGCATAATTGAGTTGTTGCCCCAAGACTATTTCATACAGCAATCATCAATTCCACCACACGGGCTAGGAGATTTTCTCATGGAAGATCCATTCTCTTAAACTAGTCAGTACATTTTTATTTTTTTTTATTTTGGACTCCTCACTAGTATTTCCCTTTTTCCTACTGCCCAATCGCTGCTTTGCATGTGTAAGAAGAAAACTAAGAATGTCCAAAAGGCTTGAAATCTATATCAAGGGGAATTGCTGAGCCTGGATAGGACAATAGGCCTTAATATATACTGGTATTGTAGGAGAAGGGAACTGAATCTGAGATGCACCTTAGCATGTGGCTAGCCACTATGATAGGGGAAGGGTAACCACTGAAGTCAAAATAAGCCTTAGTGTGAAATTTGCTAATGCAAATGTATTTGGTATCACATAGATATGGACTAACTGAAATGTTGATTAAACTTAAGTTTTAGATTGTGGAATGTCTATGGATACAGCAATTGAACTAATGCACTGCTGAGCTAGAATAATAAGTACAACACGCAAAAAACAGTGGGATAATGATGTGGTTATGTCATCTGCAGGAAGAAGGAAGAAGGAAAGGTCATGTCTGATTAGTTTTGAGGAGATGACTCCGCAGAGAATCATTCTTAGGACATGGATGTTATGACCAAGGACACAGTAATCAGTTACATCCAGACTGGGAAACAAACTCACCAAAAGTAACAGTGACTCTGCAAAACTGGGGAAACAAAGAACAGAATAACATAACCAGTCTTTGGAGAGGATAAAAGGTGACTCAAAAGACTACTAAACTTTTGATGTAAGGAGTACCAGCACTGCAGGTATCAGTGGCTGAGAATCAACTGATGTGGAGACAAGCGCCTTCTCCAAGTCACCTTGACACTCCAGCAGGATGCTGCTGGTTCCCTTGTACCAGGACAAGGGTAAGGACAAGACAGGAGTCTTGCTAACTTAAGTGAGTTGAGAGAACTCAGGGATTTGGGACTGAGGGTGCCCACCATACTCATAACACTATTATACTAATATTTTAATGATAGCATGATGTTGAGTTTGTAGTAGTTATCCAATACCATTTGCATAACATAATTAGTTATATTATAAGGTTACCATGATTGTATTTTCTACAGCCATTCTCATAATTGCTTTATTGCCATGATTGTTGGTTATTATTTGCTGTTTTGTCCCATAGTTGAATGTTGTTGAACTGTGGTTGCAGTTATTGTTTCTATGTTTAAGTATTAGAATTTACATAAGCTTCCAATCAACAAAAGCTATTAATTATCACACATACCTCCTCACATCATTAATCTCTTTCCTTGCTGGATAAAACCTCTGCATGCTGCTGAAAACTATCCTGCTAACAGCTTGCCAATTAAATTCCACTTCCTTTCCTCATGGTTCTTCATTTAGACTGGCTCCCTTGCTGCCGTCTGACCTTCACTTGTGTCTTTCCATTAGTACTTAAATGCTTTGTAATAAAAAATCTCCATCTCTGAGCTCTACATCTAATCTTGCTTCTTCTTTTCCACCATATTAACCCTCTTATTTTGCATAGATCAGTCTACAGTAGTGCTGTGGTTTCTCACCAGCCTATACCCATGCACATTTGTCTAGCCTTTCCAGACATCTCTAATTTGCCTTCACTTCCAATCATAGATTCCTGAAGCTACATGCCAGAATCCTGCTGATGTTTTCTTTTCAGTCTCAGTTTACACCATGTTATCTGTTTTCCTTGAAAGTGAACCTCTTATGCCCATTCTAATCTCTGTCTAGACATCTAGCTCCAAAAATATATTTTATCTTGATTGAATTCAAGTAGGATAGTTTGCACCCTCATCTCCTCTATCCACTTTATCTTCCTGCCTGGGCACAAATGTGGAGTTGTCAACTGGCTGTTCAAGAGGAACAATTGCTTTGCTGTTCACTTGGAATTATTAGACGTAAAGCTATCACAACCATGAATATCTGCTGAGACCTGGCCAGAACATGTGCACTGCAGGTGCAGTGTTTAGGGAATGGACCTGTGAAATTCTGCTTTTCAACTATGTATGTATGAATCACATTTTTTTTTTTTAAAGATGTGTAATTTGGCTAAACTCTGTGGTTTTTTCACAAATGTGGCAAAAATCCCTGTTTCCTGACAAATTCCTTCACAATTAAAAGCATGAGGCAGGAGGAGCTTGTAAGATTTCTAGATTTTTTTAAACATGTATAAAACCCCAGTTACTCACCTTCAGTCTCTTTTAGAGTAATGTCTAGACTATTTGTGCTTGACTTTTTTTTTTTTTAAACACGTATACATGTTAAACAGGTGTATATATAGGTTTATATAAACAGGTTATAAACATGTATACATGTTTAAACAGGTATACATGACATTTAGAAGCTGAGTGTTCAGATGATTACAGGTTAGCTAATCTGGGTTAAGTAATAAGCCAGGTGGAAAAAGGGTGTTATTCCTGGAAGGATTAGGAAACCTTATAGTAAGTAATTTTATCATTCTTACTTGTTGTAATTAAGAGAGTATTGCATTGTTTAAACTGTTGTCAAAACAGTTGTGTGGTTTAATAAAATCCCATTAAAATAAGTTGCCTAACATCTGTATTGTGCCTTGTAGCATATTATTTAGTAATAAGAGGTCTTAGTCTGAGCTGAATTTTTAAAGGACTTGGCAATATTTCTGTATAATTTAGTTTGGCCCTAAGGATTGGTGAAGACGGGATTTTTTAACCAGTGTCAGTTTCTCTGCAGAGAACTGTTCTGTCTTTTCTTTGACAACAGACTGATTTGTCTGTACATTACAAAAAATTATTTGCTTTCGCAAATAAGACAACAACTGTGTTTGAAAGACAGAAATTACTTCAGAAATTTGTATCAATGCCTGAAAACTAATGTTCATTAACATATCTCAAGACATTTTTTTAAAGATAAGGGTATTAATCCCACTTTGCTGGTGAAAATCTAGTCTGTTTAAGTCAATTCTGTGTGAAATACCCCTATACTTCCCTCTGAAGAGGTTATTAATCTTTCCTCTTCTTAAAAGCCTTTTTTTAAAAAATTTTCTTGGGGGTAAGAGATGAGTTTTTTGGTGGGGTGTTTTTTTTTGTTTGTTTTTTGTTTGTTTGTTTGTTTGCTTTGCTTTGGTTTTGTTGTTGTTGTTTTGGTTTTGTTTGTTTTTTTACAGAAGTTTTATTATAGAGGATAACTACTATGCCACACCCCAGAAACTTGTGCACTGAAGTAGTGAACGATTACTTCAGAAAACAAAAAGGTGTTATTGAAATAATTAAAAATAAAAAGCTAGGAATACAATAGAAATGGAAGTTGCTTGCATGAAAAATAATGAAATAAAGTGCCTTACTGATACAATTAACTTCCGTGGTGTATACCTCTAGAAAGACAAGAAGATGTATTAGAAGAAGAACAATAGGTCATTTGTGGGACGACATTTTAAGGTAGCTTCTTGGTACTCAGTTTCCAAAAGTCATTTGCAGACATGATTGAACTGATGTAGGCTAATGCTAAGGGCAATTATTAACTCTTCACCCTTCCATGAATAAAGTTTGGGTATTATTTTTTAAATTTTATTTTTAGTTAAGAAAAAAAAACACAACGCAAAAAACCACAAACAAACAAACAAACAAAAACAAACAAAAACAAACTAACAAAACCACCAAACATAACAAACTATGGTGAACATAGTAATATCACCAAAATGAGGCTGTAACTTTTGAGGCTAGCATTAATATTTGTCCATTATTTTGTTTCGCATGGAAATAATCATCCATATAGATTTGTACATAAAAACTTAATAAAGTCTCGTTTACACCTGGTGCAATTTGGAATAGTCTTACACTCCAACAAAGTTTCAAACAAATTCAGCTGAAGTTGCATAAATTTGACAGAACTGACTTTGCTATCTGCTTTATAACTTAATATTTTTTATGCTGAACTGTTTTAAAGATGCTGTATGTGTATTTAAAGAATAATTTATATACCTTCTATGGGTTGATGATTTTTGTGGTCATTATCTGATTTATTGACTGAGAATTCCACGTGTCTCCTGCTGTGTGCATGCTAACTAATAGAAATCAGTATTTCATCTATTCAAAGCTATCAAGAATGTAAACTTTAATACTGCTTCTAAGCAATTAGCTGAGAATCCCTTAGTAGATAACTACTATAAGATACAATCATGATACAGAAAAGTAAACCCTTGAAAATGAATAATTTCAAAGATTTATTCCTAAGCAGAACCCCAGCTGGTTTAATGTGATGGAAGTACACTGAAATTTCAGCAACTCCCAGCTGAGCATCTGAGCTGTAAACGTAAACAGAAACAGGAGCCGAAAACAGCAGCAGAATAGATGTACTTGCAATTCAAGAACGTACTTCACCAGAAGTCGAAATGTAACTTGAAAGCATCTTAACTTTGGTGTAGGGCAAGGAGTACAGATTTTGCTGAGAATTTAGATCCTTTTTCATTTCCTTCATTTTCCCACATATGTTCTCTTGCTTTTTGAATTAGCACACTGAAGGCTCCCAACTGATGTACACACTTAATGTGTGGAGAATTTCCATTAACTTTCTGACATATAGTTAATATTTTTAGTGACTATGAGCTGTCTGAACACTTGTCAGAAAATGATGAAAGAAATAGTTTCCTGTGTTCCCACACAGAAGGTGTTCTTGTCAGTTTTTCCCTCTTTGACATTTGGTTTTGTCTTATCCAAGACATGACAAAACTAACTATTGCGGAGCAGGAGAGTTTTTTAGGTCTGCACCTTACTACCTACTGTATCTCTTTATGTCCATTTTCTGGAGAAACTGTACCATTAACAGAGAAAAAACAGTCACTGTCAAGCAATCTTCTAGTTATAGACAAAAATTATATGGAATCTCGTGTCAGGGATATCAATCTCCATTTTATTTGTGTGACCAATCAACACATCTCTACAATAGAAGAAAGCTCAGGGAAGATAGGTGTGATGGATGAAGCTTGGCTGGTTGCCAGATGTCCATTCAGCCTCCTCTCATTCACTCTCTTCATGGTGGAAGTTCGAGATAAAGACAGGAACATCACTCAGCAATTACCATCATCAGCAAAGATGACTCAAGTTGGAGAGAGCAATTAAAGTGTTACCAGCAAAAATAAGAGTAAGACAGTAAGAAACAGATCCAAAACTAAAAATACCTTCCCTCTACCCCTCTTTCTTCCCAAGATCAATTTCATTCCTTCATTCCTGACCCTTCTACTTCCTCCCCCTGAGTGGCATGGGGGGGGGTGAGGAATGGGAATTGCAGTCAGTTCATAACACTTTGCTGCTGCTGCTCCATCTTCCTTACACTTTCGTCCTGCTCCACCGTGGGGTCCCTCATGTGGGATGCAGCCCTTTGTGAACTGCTCCAACATGGGACCTTCCCGTGGGCTGTGGTTCTTCGTGAACTTCTCCAGCGCGGGTCCTCTCCATGAAGTACAGTTCATCAGGAAAATACTACAGTATGGGTCCCTCATGGGTGCCTGCTCCTGCATGGGCTCTCTACAGCTTCCTTCTGGGCATCTCCCCCTGCTGCAGCTTAGGATACTCCATAGGTTGCAGCGAGGACAAACCATGTGTTGCCATGGTCTGCTTCACAGGCTACAGGGGAAGCTGCTCTGGCACGTGGAGCACCTCCTCCAACTTCTTCTTCACTGAACTTGGTGTCTGCAGGGTTGTTTCTCTCAAATTTTTTCTCACTCCTCTGTCAATTGTGGTGCAGTATTTTTCACCCTTTCTTAAATATGTTGTCACAGAGGCACCACCAGCTTGCCTGATGAGCTGAGCTGTGTCTTGTGCTGGATCCACTGGAATAATCTGGAACCAGCTATGTCCAGCATGGGGTAGCCCCAGCCTCTCCTTACAGACCCTTGCTACCAAAACTCAGACATAAACCCAGTACTATAGCAAGGAAAAAGTGCTCATGAATTCAGAAAAGAATATAGTAACCACAGTTATTACAAAGAAAACACAATGTAAAGGGACCAGAGAATAACATTTGCTTTAAATGAATAGTTGTATCAGTTGGCTGTGTCAAGGATTATGTAAATGGCCTTCCCTAAAATAGTCAATAGAAAATATTATCTATGGTAGCCAGACAGACCTGCATGGGAATGTGCTTATATGGGTCTCATAAATATTGAAAAATGAACAAAATGAAGTTTAAAGAGAGCAACAGACTTGAGCTGGCTTTAACTTCCATATTTCTTCCTGGAGGCTGGGTATCCCCAGCACCAGGATGGTGAGCTTACAGAGACCAGTAATAGGAATCATGTCTGCATTGCGATCCAACTGTACATTGTAATCATTCTGTTTGTGTTGTGATTTCATTATATCACTGTGTCATTCTGCAAAACCAAAGTGCCATGTAGTATGAAATATTCACAAATAAGTAAATTTGATATTAAACATTAAACCCTCCTTATGTGGAATATCTGAAAAAACATGGCCAGAGAGCACTGGTTTCTGACAATTTACAATAATTTAAAAATATAAAAATGAAAGTCAATCTGTAAAATAAAAATCCCAAAGATAACACTGTCTCCAACAATGACTCTTTAATACAAGTCTTTGAAATCTGAATTTTAAATCAGTTTAGAAGGGCTGAATAGTTCTGTCTGTGTCCAGATACAATTTGGTCTGCCTATAGAGTGTTATTAGCATGGTGATACACACCTTCAAACTGTTGGACTGCATTACTCACATGTCTGCATATGACAAGCTTAGTTTCTCAGAAAATCAATAAGAAGAATATATTCACTGATTTCATATCTTGTAATTTATTTCTTATCACTATCAGTGGTAGATTTTATTAAATATACTCTCTAATTTTTTAAACACTTTTGTTTGTCTGAAAATGTTTAGGTTACTGTTAACAGTATTTAACATTTTGCTTTCCACCGTATTTTCTGTAAGTCAGACTTGCAGACTGGACTGGCAATCCCTTACTTGAAAAAGCAAGATGGCATTGCTTGAAACCTTTATTTCAAAAGAACACCTTGTTCATCATTATTGTTTAGCTTTGTTAAGCTGTGTCACATCAGATTAAAAGCAAGTACCAAAAAATGAATAGTGAAATCTCCACTCTGCCAAACAGCCAATATACAATGTCAGTCACCATCAAAACAACCTGTGAGTCTTGGACACATCTCTCCTAATCACAGAACAATTTGGTCTGGAGTCTTATGAGAACAAACCTCTTCTTCATCCAGGTACAGTATCAAATCCATAGACACATTATGGGCTGTAAACAGCTGATGGATTAACTCCCTTGCATCTGAAAAATCCTACAGATAAGCTCCCCTGCTTCTCATGGGGATTTCACAGATACCCTCTTTGCTTTTTAGTAATTCAAGGGAAAGTCTCTCTCATTGTACCACTGTGATAAGATACAATGTGCTGAGGGGAAGCTTAATTAGATCTGACATTTTAATTGAAGAATGATAAATGCCCTTCACCAAATTTTGTAGAAACTATTCACAGGTGACTGCTTACACAATAGATTTTATCCATGGCAGCCTCAAGGTATGCTTTGAAACTCATTTTGGCTACAACTAAGAGAATGCAACATATCTTTTTCTTCATTTCACCACATCTCACTCTGTTGTGAAAGGTATATATTCTTTGGCATTATCTTCATTTTTGATAAGACAGTTGTTTGTAACACAAAAACTATTTATTAGTATGTCTGTAAAGGTTTCTAAATTTCATATTTGGAAAATAAATCCAAGTAGTATATAAGAGTTAATAGGAGTATGACAGAAGAAATAATAATAATAATAATAATAATCATCATCATCATCGTCATCGTCATCGTCATCATAACGAAATTCTTTTCAATTGAAGGTAAATGTCCACTGCACATTCCTACTACACCTGTGTTGTAAATACCTTTGTGTCTGTTTTGCCAAAAAAATGGAGGCGGACTACTTATTTTCCTGAACAAAATGCCTTTGAGTCACCAAGATATATATTCCCTAAACCTCTATGTACTCTCTGTACATAGTGATAAAATTTCCGCAGGTCAGCAGATCAATTCCTCAGTACCTCAGTGGTTTTGCTATGTGTTCTTCTACACGTCGCAATTAGCATTTTCCAACTACACTTCTGATTAGTATATTCTGAGTTGGCTGGAACCAGTAGATATCTCAAAGTTGCCTCAATCTTCCATGTTTTCGAGTGTGCATGTTAAGCTAAACATGGAAGTTCAAAAATTAGTGGGTATCACTAATGAGTTAGAGGGTTAAATGAATTAATAACCAGAATGTCTGTGCTATTAACCTAAGGAAGGGCTAGGTATATTTAGATAGATTTAGCAGTGGATAATTAGGAATATCTGTAGTTTTTTATTTCATTCAGTTTGTGTTAGGTTCTCAATTTGAATCTTCTTTTAATGAAATTCACCAAAATAGCAATGAATAGATTCTATTTGTTAAGCATTAGAATCACAACTGCACTGTAAAATAAATCTATACTCAACAAAATATATTCCAGTACTGTTAAATGCTTAAATAGCCCAACAACTGACAAAAAAAAGTTTTGGGACTGACAATGACAATCATTCCATTTATCATCAAAGTGAGGTGTGAGACATATTTGGAGGATAAGAGGACTTTGTATGAGCATTCATGTGCGTACCAATAACTTCCTGAAATGTAGAATATTTGGGCAGAGCACAAAGTGACAGATAACATGTTTGAGGTAAATTGTTTTGCAACAACTGACAACCCACTTAAACTACATATCAATTATAGCAATGAAAAAACTAGCTGACAAAGCCATGAACAAACAAAATGCTCCTCAAATGAAATTATCGTCTCTTTAACAGCTATATCAAATGTGAGTTAAATTTATAGTGAAAAAGTTTAGTCATCACTTTTTGTAGTTTTTTTCTTCTTTCATCCTTACTAACAGAAATGCAGGAGCAGAAGCTATGCAAAAACAAGTTAGAAACTTTTACAGTCCGTATTTCATCCTTAACAGCCCAGAATAGTAATATAGTGGAAACAAAATCCTAAATTTAAATTCATAAAAGTACTGAGGAATCAAAAATGCAACACAACGGATCTGTGAAGATCGAAGCCCAGGAGTACAAGAGATGAAAACCTATTCTTTAGTCAGTTAAAAGTCTAGTGGTTACTGGCCTTTGCCAGTAAAGCTTCTTCTGGGTCATATTGTGTATGGTCTTAGGCTTTAAATTTTGCTAGAGTTTGCTGCCTGCATTCCTCTGCTGATATGTGGAAATCCCAACACATCTGTCTGCATTTGGGTTTCATTGCAGAACCCAAGTCAATCCATGTATAAACTACATCAAAATCACACCCAACAGCAGCATATCTGCCATAACTATTCTCTCAAGAAAAAAACATTGTGATGGAAAGTGTTGCTTTCTCACCATGTAGAAGACTTCTCCTGTGATATTCCCAAGAAGGGAGAGACCTCAGTTCTATGCTTCCTTCATCTGGGAGGAATAAGAATTTTTCAACTTATTTTATCTTGCAATGTCTTTTCATAAAGGATTACTTTCAATAAAATATAGAAGTCTGCAGAGCACCCATGTACCAGAGAATAATAAACATGAAAATACTGCATAAGGCACAGAGTGATTAATTTTCCCTTTCACTTTGTTTTATTTCAATTAGTTCCATAAATAAGGTTGAACACAATCAATTTAATCTAAACACTTAATTCAGGCACTGCCATGTCTAACTGTTCTTGACTAACTCTTTAGGCTTTTTGTGGGGGAATTCAGGTAAGTTGAGAATTTGGATATTTCAGGAGGTTATCTATTAAACTACAATGAAACTTTAGGCAAGAATACATCTTTTACCAGAATAGGCCCTTCTAATCACAAGTGGATAACAGGATGGGCAACAGGAGATGTGGGTAAAAGGAGATGCTGGTTGAAGTAGATGTACCTAGATGAAAAGAGAATCTAACTGAGGCAGCCATTTGTACAGCAGTTTCTGGACTCCGTTTCTTTGAGACCCTCTTGAGCTTCTATGAACTTTGTCAGGAATCTGGAAACCCTCTAAATAACTTGATTAGGGAGGGTCAAACACTCTTTTAGATGGTGTTAGGTAGAAGGAGGCCTGTATAAAAGCCAGGCCAAGAGCACGGCTGCCAGGGTGCAGGCAACAAATGCAGCAGTTTATACAGCAGGTTGCAAAGGAGGGGTTTACAGGTCAGAGCAGTATGTAAACATTTTCAGCTGTGGTGGTGACACACCACGGCATGTTCCCCAGCAGGGGTGGGATCAGCTATTCCTGCCAGGGCAGAGGTTTCAACCCAGGCAGAGCTCAGATGGTGGGTGCAGCCCTATGCACACCAGGCTGCACGGAGTGTCTGGGGCTGGAGAGGTGGTCCTCTTTGCTGAGGAGGTGTGCTGTTGTTGAAGAGCTGTGTCACCAAGTGGAGGAGTTGTGGGAGGAAGTGAGAAGGCTCTGCAGCATCAAAGAGGATGAATGAGAGATAGACAGGATCTTCTCAGAGATTCTACAGCTTCACAGCCCTGAATGCCAACTGCAGTGGAGGCATAGGCAGAGTCTGTCCCTAGCAGAATGTGAAGTGGGGAAAAGACAAAGGCTGGAAGCTGGTGACTTCTGGCACCAAGAGGAGGCTTCTTGTTCTAAGTGGGGCAAAGGTATCTTTGAAAAAAGGAGTGGCGGGCTGCCGTCTAACACAATGGCATTATACTAGGAATGATGGGGGAGGGAGTTTCTAGCAGCCCTGTCATGGAGTGGAGTATAGGCCTGGCAAGTGAAGGACCTGGGATGATGTGAACAAATGGACCTAAGTTGGGTCACCTCAAGCATCTGAATGTAAGCAAGAAACAAAGAGCCTAGAAGGCATCATTATAGGGAAACACCTCACAGACCCTTTCTGAAAAATCAGCATGCTGGGATGCCTCTGTGAAGTGCTTGTACACTCCCACACATACATGTGGAATAAACACAAGGAATTAGAGATCTGTGTGCAGTTGCAGGTCTATAATCTTGTCGGTGTATGGGCATGTTGCGCAAGATTGGCGAGGAGTTTAGTTTAAATGTAAATACGCTCAAAGTGACTCACACCTGTCTGTAGAAAAAGCACATACATCACACTAATTGTTTTACTGACCTTGTGTGCTTGATGAGTAGAACCTCTGTGTTATGTCTGAGATTCCTGCTTTGTTGTGAGAAAGAGTGGGAGGCTGTGCCTGCTGCTAGCCTTGAAATACAGGCAAGCTCAGCAGGCCCAGCGATCTTCAAGCAGGGCTGAATCGCTGCAGCACCTGCGTCCCCGCTGTGTTGCCTCTGCATGGGAGCTTAGGTGCTACTTCGGAGATCCCCCGGTAGAGAGGTAACTAAAATAAACTTACCTTTAATGATTGCATTCGTGGCCTCTGGCTCTTCTTGCGACATGCCTGTGCTTGTACACACAGTCGGGATCATGGAGATATGGCGAAATGGCTCAGATGACCGGAGTGCTGCAATGTAGGGGTACATCCCTTCAGGAGGAACAGGCCTAGAAGATGAGGAGTGATACTGTTCTATTGGAAACAGCAGCTGGAATGCATGGAGATGTAGCTGGGAATGGATGATAAGACAATTGAGACCCTGTGGGTAAGGGTTAAAGAACAGACCAGTATGGATGATGTTGCAGTGGGTGACTGCTCCAGGTTGCCTGATCAGGAAGGACAAGTGGATGAAGCTTTCTACAGAGTACTAGTAGCCTCACAACTCCAGTCTCTGGTTCTTAGGGGAGATATCTGCTGATATCTCCTTCTGTGTCCACAAGACAGTGGAGTTCAGGATCCTGACAGGAGGAAACAGTGAAAAAGCAAGATCACAGTCCTAGAGATCAGGAGAACAAAATCTGGCCTCTTCAAGGATCTTCTTAAAAGAGTCTCATGGGATAAGTTCTTGGAAGGAAGAAAGACCCAAGGAAGCTGGTTGATATTCGAGGATCACTTCTCCAAACTTAACGAGCAGGGAAACAGCAAAAATGCCAGAAGGACTGCAGGGATGAATAAGGAGATACTAGCAAAATCCAAATGTAAAAATGTAACATATGCAAAGGTGGAAACACTCAGCTTAGTGTCATTGTATAACTTTCTGAGAGTGCACTCAAACTCCCTGTCTATGTCAACAGTTTTTTTTTTTACCTTACCTTACCTTACCTTACCTTACCTTACCTTACCTTAC